>CM046455.1:16353673-16411173 GCA_025506515.1 Flaveria trinervia | reverse complement strand
GCATTCCTAAGGTTTAGGATGGTTGATTTGAGCTTAGAATGAGTTTGGATGAGCTTGGAGGTCGAAAATGGCAGATTGGGTTCGGGATGAACTGCATTCTACATCAGCTAGGGCTATGCGACCAAATGGAGGCCATACGGCCGAATGAGGTGCGATTGAGGTTCATTCGCATGATTGGGGTTCATTCGCACGAATGAGGCTTCATTCGTGCGACTGAGGGCCAGTCGCATGGGGAGTCATGCGACTGAGGGTCCATTCGCATAAGTGCTCATTCGCACGAGGTCCATCCGCATTAGTTCCATTCGTATAGGACTCATCCACATTGGTCCATTTGCATGATTTGGTGTTCATTCGTATGGGTGTTCATCCGCATTGGTCCATTCGCATGATGTTCAGTCGCATGGAGGTCATGCGACTAAAGGGTGTCCATATGCCCGAATAGGGCTGTTGCACCCAAGGAGAAGCGTAGTTTGACTTCTAACTTTTAGGGGAAAGTGCAAATGTAAGCGTTGACGTGGATGTTAGGCATGATGATGATGTTACATGTTTATGCATGATGCATGTTATTTTGATGTTACCCTGTATGATGTGATGCATGTATATGTTGTGTTCCTTGTGATGATGAATGTTAATAATGAAATGAAAGTATATGTAACGTAAAGTGGAAGATAATGAAAGTGGAAGATGATGAATGTGTGTATTAATGATGATGAAATTAATGAAAGTCTTGCAAGCATTGGATATCGGGACACACCAATTATAAGGTGTTAGCCCAACGGTGTGCGGTTCGCTACCCTGGAGGATGCACATCGGGGTCTTTCTTTGTGATCAACCATTTGTATAGAACCTCCACCGCTTACCCCTGGTACTGCGACACCATGTTTAGTTGTCTATTTATAGACTTCAGCCCAGTAGCCATATTGTTCGGGGTGTAGCATGTGGTATTGGTATGTGAGATATCTGATGCGCAAGAAATGATGTAAGGATGAATGAACGAATGAAGAAGATAATAATGATATTATCTATGTGTACGTATGATGTGTGATCATGCAAAAGTAATGAACGGTTTTTAATGAAAGTAAAATATGTTTTATTATAAAACTAGACCTCACTCAGCAACGCTGACTTTTATGTGTTTCTAGTTTGCAGGTAATGATTGATGAGGATGGCACGGGGCGGCTACTCGGCATTTGGATGACATTCTTTTGTTAATGTTTTTGAATTATAATGCGAGCAAATGATGTTTTGAAATGAACGCTTGTATTAATTTGCAAAATCATTTGTAATGATATGAAAAGTTATTTTTATGTTTCCGCTGCAACGTTTTATGAATGATTAAATGTAAGTTATATGTTTTATGTGCAATGATTTACCAGCTGTAGGAGTCCCGGGAACGGGGCCTTACAAGTTGGTATCAGAGCCAAAGTTGAAGTGAAATGGGTAAATTTTCAAAATAAACCTTACCTTAAACTGAGAATGGGACGGAAAAGAAAGGGATGCCAATCTAAGTAGCTGCGTGCCATCAGGTATTTTTTTAATGTTAACCGGTATTATATGTGCATGGTATGTGGTTATATGTTGTATGTAGATCTAAATACTGATGTAGTCCGGACAACTAATGCTTGGGATGTGAAGAGTAAAGTAAGTGGCTAATCACAACTAGCCAATATAGTTAGGGACTTACTATACTTGACATAAACTGAGTTGTTCCCTTGAATGACCGTGTTAGTGTTTGAATCTTTCAGTGTGTGTGTGAATGGCCGGTGGTAGATCTTCGAAAGCTTCATGTGGTGGAGGTCATGGTGCTGAACCGCGACCCAAGAGAGGGAGACCCAGAGTTAAAAAGGTGGTTCATGAGGAACCCGAGACCCCTTATCCGGAGGGTGGTGATGAGAGTGCAAACCTGAGGGCCTCAGTGAAAGAGGTGGTGGTTGGAGAGCTGCATCAGGTCATGCAGACAATCTTACCGTTTGTGGTGACCGAAGTGATTAAGGCAGTACGGGAAGGGGAAAGGAAACAGAGGAATAGGTCCTTGGGAGAACGGGAACATCCAGAGCCTGAAACGGTTCTAACTGATGATGAGGAGGAAGAAGAAGAGCCTATGCAGGAGGCGGCACGAGGCTATAACTACGGGGCGTTTATGAGATGCAAGCCCCCTACTTTTGATGGTAAAGGCACTGCTGCTGCTGCTGCCTGGTGGGTGAGGGAAATGGAGGTTGTTCTTGATATCAGCGAGTGCCGAGAGGACCAGAAAGTGAGGCTCGCTACCCACTCTTTTGTGGACTCGGCTATGTGCTAGTGGGACAACATAGTCCAAGCCGAGGGTAGCCGGGCGATAGGAAGGATGAGGTGGGAGGAGTTGAAAAAGATGGTGATTGAGGAGTTCTGCCCTCATAGGGAGATGGATAAGATAGAGAGAGAGTTCCTGCAGCTGGAGGAGGGAACCATGACACACCAACAGTACACCACCAAATTCAATGAAATGGCACGGCTCGTGCCGGATCAGGTGACGCCTCTGTCTCGGAAGATCAAGAGGTACATTCAGGGCTTACCGGTGGATGTTCGCAGGCATATGATCGCCGCCCAACCAAGCACGTTTAGGTCGGCGGTCGATTTGGCATGGAGACTATATGATGAGCGGGAGGTGGTGGTGACTGAAGCGAACAAGAAGGGTGGTGGAGATCGGAACTGGAATGGGAAAAGGTTTGGTCGGGGTGATGCCTCGACGGGTAACAAAAAGGCACGGGTGGATGACCGCCGTGTGACCACATCAAGTGCGGGGTCAAGGAGGCGTGGCAAGTGTGGAAGAGAGCATGCGGGGGAATGTAGGTTGGGATTGAACGTGTGCTTCAAATATGGGAAGACGGGGCACATCACTAAGGATTGCCTTGCGGGCAGATGTTTCAACTTTGGGGAAAGTGGTCATATGAGTAAAGACTCTAAGAAGCCGAGGGCTGAGGGTTCCGGGGCAAAGAAGACGGGGAGTGAAGGGCCGAGGGCGAGCGCTAGGGCAATCACCATGACACAAGAGGAAGCTAGGACGGACCCTGACGTTGTGTCTGGTACGTTTATGGTGAACCAAACTTTAGCTTCTGTGTTATTTGATTGGGGTGCCAGTAAAAGTTTAATTTCTACTGCTTTCTGTGCTAAGTTGCCTGTTAGTAATAGACGTGTTGATGCGCCCTTTGATGTAGAAACTGCCATATGTAAGTCCACCAGAATTTCTGAGATGATAGAGGGTTGTGACGTGGAGCTAGAAGGTCATAAGTTTCTTGTTAGACTGTTTGTGATGACCTTAGGTGGTTTCGATTTAGTTCTTAGGATGGATTGTTTAGCGGATTATGAGGCGAATATTGTGTGTCACAAGAAGATGATTTGTTTGACAACACCCGACGGTAGTTCGGTGACGGTTTATGGTGATCGGGTTACTATGATTCCGAAGGTGATTTCGATGGCGGTGGCGGGAAAGTGTATGAGGCATGGATGTAGTGCCTACTTGGCCTATGTAAAGGATATGGATACGCCAACACCACAACTATCCGATGTACCGGTTATGTGTGACTTTCCAGACGTGTTCCCAGAAGACTTACCAGGAGTGCCACCTGACCGTGAGATCGAGTTCCAGATTGACTTGATACCAGGTGCCCAACCTGTTGCAAAGGCACCGTATCGGTTAGCTCCGACAGAGATGAAGGAGATGATGGAACAACTACAGGAGTTACTCGACAAGGGGTTTATTAGACCGAGTATCTCTCATGGGGTGCTCCGGTCTTATTTGTGAAGAAGGACGGTAGCATGAGGATGTGTATTGACTACCGAGAGCTGAACAAGTTGAAAGTGAAGAACCGATACCCTTTACCGAGAATAGATGATTTGTTCGATCAGCTTCAGGTGCCAATTGGTTTTCAAGGATAGACCTTCGATCTGGTTACCATTAGTTGAAGGTGAAGGAGCAGGATATCCCTAGAACAGCTTTTCGCACGCGCTATGGTCACTACGAGTTTCTTGTCATGTCTTTTGGTTTGACCAATGCGCTAGCTGCTTTTATGGATCTGATGAACCTGTGTGTCGGCCGATGTTGGATAAATCAGTGATTGTGTTTATTGATGATATCCTGATTTACTCGAATAGCGAGTTAGAGCATGCCGGACACATTCGGGAGGTTTTGGAGACGTTGAGGAGGGAGAAGTTGTATGCTAAATTCTCCATGTGCGCATTCTGGTTACGCGAAGTCCAATTCTTGGGTCATGTGGTGAATCCCGACTGTATTATGGTGGACCCAGCAAAGGTGGAGACGGTGATGCAATGGAAGTCTCCTAAGACGCCATCCGAGATTCGTAGCTTCTTGGGTTTGGCGGGCTACTATAGAAGGTTTATCCAAGACTTCTCTAAGATTGCTTCTCCTTAACCAAGTTGACTCGAAAAGACGTGAGGTTTGTATGGGGTCAAGCTCAAGAGAAGGCGGTTGAAGAATTGAAGACAAGATTGACAAGCTCCTGTTCTGTCATTACCCAATGGAAGTGAAGATCTGGTGGTTTATTCTAATGCTTCCTACTCGGGGTTGGGGTGCGTGTTAATGAAGAGAGGGAAGGTTATAGCCTATGCATCCGGTAGTTGAAGGTTCATGAGGTCAATTATTCTACTTATGACTTGGAGCTAGCAGTCGTGGTCTTCGCACTAAAGATTTGGAGGCACTACCTTTACGAGACGAAGTGCACCATTTTCACTGATCACAAGAGCTTGAAGTACGTCTTTGAGCAAAAAGATCTGAACATGAGGCATAGACGATGGTTGGAGCTTATAAAGACTATGATTGCGAGATCTATTACCATCCAGGCAAAGCCAATGTGGTAGTGGACGCCCTTAGCCGAAAAGAGAGACCCGATCCGATTCGGATGAAAGCGTATCAGCTCATCATGACCTCTGATGTGATGAAGCAAGTTAAAGAGTTTCAAGATGAGGCATTGAAGGAAAATCAACTTAACTCGGAAAGAAGGAGAGGTCTGGTTGTGGAATTGGGTGAAAACACACTTGGTGTTAAAACCCGATTTGGACGAGTGTGGATTCCTCGTTTTGGGGATCTACGCATGACGATAATGGATGAAGCTCACAAGACTCGATACTCCTTCATCCAGGTGCCACAAAGATGTATCAAGACATGAAGAAGGATTACCGGTGGCCGGGTATGAAACATGACGTGGTGGAGTATGTGAGTAAATGCCTTACTTGTCTACAGGTGAAGGCCGAGCATCAAAAGCCGTATGGGAAGATCCAGACTTTGGATATACCGGAATGGAAGTGGGAGCACATCACCATGGATTTCATTACGAAGCTGTCACGTACCCCGAAAGGGTATGATGCCATATGGGTGATTGTTGTCCGCCAGACGAAGAGTGCTCACATCTTACCAATCCGCGAGACATATTCATCTGAGAGGTTGGCGGATCTTTTTATCAAGGAGATTGTAACTCGTCACGGTGTACCGGTGTCTATTGTGTCTGATCGTGACACCCGGTTTACCTCCAAATTCTGGAAGAAATTTCATGACGCCATGGGGATGAGGTTACATATTAGCATGGCTTATCATCCCCAAACTAATGCTCAATCAGAAAGGACCACTCAGACATTGGAAGACATGCTTCGGGCATGTGTGATTGATTTTGGGGGAAGTTGGGATGACCACTTACCGTTAGTTGAATTCTCATACAACAATAGTTATCATGCCAGCATTGGTATGCCACCTTATGAGATGCTATACGGTAGGAGATGCAGGACACCCGTCTGTTGGGGTGATGTTGGTCAAAAGGAACTAGGGAGCGTCGAGGTGATCGAGGCTACAACTGAGAAGCTTGAAAGGATCAAAGCCTTCATGAAGGCAGCCAAAGTTAGACAGAAGTCGTATGCCGATAAACGACGCAAACCGATTGAGTTCCAAGTCGGTGACAGGGTTATGTTGAAGGTCTCACCTTGGAAGGGTATTATTCATTTCCGAAAGTGGGGCAAGTTGAGCCCAAGGTACATAGGCCCTTTCCGAATCGTTGCTCGAGTAGGAGAGGTAGCCTATAGACTGGAATTACCGGATGAGCTAAGTGGAATTCACCCGACATTCCACGTATCTCATCTAAGGAAGTTCTTGGCAGACGAAGATATGATTGTTCCATTGGATGATATCGAAGTAGACGAACGACTCAATTATGCGGAGCAACCAGCGGCAATCATCGATCGAAAAGAGAAGAAGCTGAGAATAAAGTGGTTCCTCTTGTGCGCGTACAGTGGAAGCACAACAAGGGATCCGAGTCAACATGGGAAACTGAGGAAGAAATGAGGCAGCATTACCCACGTTTGTTCGAGGAATAATAGGTTTCGGGGATGAAACCTATTTAAGGGGGGTGGACTTGTAACACCCGGTTATTTATTTATTTTGAAGCCGACGAATGAAGAAAAAGAAATAAAGTCCAAAGTCGAGGGACCAAACTCGCTAACGAGAGAAAGTTGGGTGAGTGGGGGTATTTAAAGGGAAAGGGCAGCCCTTACCCTCTCCCCACACCACAAATCAACCAAAAGAGAGAAAGAAGAGAAAAGGAGAAAAAAGGTTGGTTCGGGTAGATTCAAGCTCGAAAATCGTCGTGTAGCGAGTCAAATCGTAGCTCTTCTCGTTTTGGTCATTTATGTGAGTTCTAGGACCCCTATTTTACACGTTTTTGAATTATTTGGGGTTGGAACACATCTGAAAATCGAGTTTT
Source organism: Flaveria trinervia (assembly GCA_025506515.1). Classification (NCBI taxonomy): domain Eukaryota; kingdom Viridiplantae; phylum Streptophyta; class Magnoliopsida; order Asterales; family Asteraceae; genus Flaveria; species Flaveria trinervia. Next base: position 16,404,430 of record CM046455.1, on the reverse strand, counting down.
TGGGGTGTGTGGGTGTTTGACCTGTTTGTGTATGTGTATGTGTGTGTATGATTCGTTTGGGTCTTGTGTTTGAGCTTGTGCATGTTTGAATGGTGTTGTGGTATGCATTTCTAAGGTTTAGGATGGTTTATTTGGGCTTAGAATGAGTTTGGATGAGCTTGGAGGTCGAAAATGGCAAATTGGGTTCGGGATGAACTGCATTCTGCATCAGCTAGGGCTATGCGACCGAATGGAGAACATATGGCCGAATGAGGTGCGATTGAGGTTCATTCGCACGATTGGGGTTCATTCGCACGAATGAGGGTTCATTCGTGGGATTGAGGGCCAGTCGCATGGGGAGTCATGCGACTGAGGGTCCATTCGCATAAGTGATCATTCGCATTAGTTTCATTCGCATGAGGTCCATCCGCATTAGTTCCATTCGCATAGGACTTATCTGCATTGGTCAATTCACACGATTGGGTGCTCATTCGCATGGGTGTTCATCCGCATTGGTCCATTCGCATAATGTTTAGTGGCATGGTGGTCATGCGACTGAAGGGTGTCCATATGCCCGAATAGAGCTGTTGCACCCAAGGAGAAGCGTAGTTTGACTTCTAACTTTCAAGGGAAAGTGCAAATGTAAGCGTTGACGTGGATGTTAGGCATGATGATGATGTTACATGTTTATGCATGATGCATGTTATGTTTGATGTTACCCTGTATGATGTGATGCATGTATATGTTGTGTTCCTTGTGATGATGAATGTTAATGAATGAAATGAAAGTATTATGTAACGTAAAGTGGAAGATAATGGAAAGTGGAAGATGATGAATGCATGTATTAATGAATGATGAAAGTAATGAGAGTCTTGCAAGCATTGGATATCGGGACACACCAATTATATGGTATTAGCCCAATGGTGTGCGTGTTCGCTACCTCGGGAGAATGCACATCGGGGTCTTTCTTTGTGATCGACCATTTGTATAGAACCTCTACCACTTACCCCTGGTACTGCGGCACCATGTTTAGCTGTCTATTTATAGACTTTGACCCAGTAGCCATATAGTTCGGGGTGTAGCACATGGTATTGGTACGTAAGATATCTGATGCGCAAGAAAAGATGTAAGGATGAATGATCGAATGAAGAAGATAATAATGATATTATCTATGTGTACGTATGATGTGTGATCATGCAAAAGTAATGATCGGTTTTTAATGAAAGTAAAATATGTTTTATTATAAAACTAGAACTCACTCAGCAACGCTGACTTTTATGTGTTTCCAGTTGGCAGGTAATGATTGCTGAGGATGGCACGACGCGACTACTCGGCATTAGGATGGCATTCTTTTGTTAATGTTTTTGCATTGTAATGTGAACGAATGATGTTTTGAAATGAACGCATGTATTAACTTGTAAAAGCATTTGTAATGATATAAAAAGTTATTTTTATGTTTCCGTTGCAACGTTTTATGAATGATTAAATGTAAGTTATATGTTTTATGTCCAATGATTTACTAGCTGTAAGCGTCCGGGAACGGGGCTTACGGTCATCGTCGTCATCTTTATCGTTGTCGTTGTCGTCGTCGCCGCCGCCACCGCCGTCGTCGTCACACCCCCGCTTATCGCGGAAACACGATGATGTAACAGATGGGATCGTCATAACACATTGTCACTTAACATAGATGTAATAAATGATGAAAGTCAACGTGTCATAACGTCACCCGACACAAATGGAGACTTGTGTCGCAGTTAGTCAATTCTACGACAAACATACCGCCGCCGCCACTATCATCGTTATTGGAAGTTTGTCGTTCTTGTTGCGACACAAGTTTGTCATAGAATTGACTAACTGCTAAACAAGTCTCCATTTGTGTCGGGTGACGTCATGACACATTAACTTTCATCATTTATTACATCTCTGTTAAGTGACAATGTGTTATGACGATCCGTCTGTTACATCCTTTTGTTTCCGCTATAAGCGGGGGGTGACACCTCCCCCTTCATCCTTCCTTCCTATTCTTAAAAACAACCCTAACCTTTGGTGAGTATTGCTTTTTAAACTCCTATTATACACCCTATTATGCAATCACATATCATTGTATAACTTGATCATTATTTATGATATTTAATGTTCCACCTAAGGATCTATTTGTTACACATTATATCTGATCATCAAAAATTTCAATGTTACTATCTATATATGATCTAAAAAGTTACACCTTGAACAACAACAAAGTAGTAACATGTAATGGATCTACATTATGATACCAAACCATAGTTTATTTAGTAGTGATTTTATAGAAATAATTAAATAAAGGAGAGTATACATTAGTTAATTAATAGTTAATTAATTAAACATTTTAATGATTTAAAATTTTCAAAAGGTTTTCCTAATTAAGAGTAAATTAGTAACCCACGAGGGTTTGATAATTAAAAGTTATTTGTCAAAGTTTTTAAGTGTTAATAAATTGGGGACCAAAACAATAAATTTAAGGAATAAACATTTAAATTTAGGTAATCCCCCGTCTCATTGTCGTCAACCACAACACCCCCCAATCGTTTTTTTCTCGGACAAACACCACTAACAACAATCGTTAAGATGTACGAGCATCATTGTCGTCGGAACTTGCTTTTAGTTGCCAACTTTGCAAAGCTTGAAGTTTATCATGATTCAGATCATCTAGTGAGATCATTGATTACTTTCAACATGTAAAGTTTTGAACTTTGTTGTAAGGTATAAACTTTATACCAATCTATAGTTGTGTTTTGTTTTAACATGTGTAACTGGATACCTAATTTGGGTAATTGACTAATAAGATTAATTGATTAAACGCTTCCGCTCACTTTAATAAATATTTCTAACTAGTACTAAACCTCTCGTGTTGCGGCGGAGGGCATAAAACCATGCCAAGTAACACTAATTTCACACCAGCATCAACGAGCAACTACACCAAAAAACTCGTATTAAAAAAGAAATACAAATGGGAAAATAAAACCAAACGATAAGTAGTTGTAAAAATTTTGAACCCCGCATGTGAGATGTAATGTATAAAAATTAATAACTAAGTTGATCTAAGAACCATGTGTCGTGATGAAACCGTTAAACATGAAAAATATACGTTAAAACGTCAAACCACATGCGCATGTTGAGGCATGTATAACAAAAAAAAAAATTATAAAAGATAAAAAGTATAGACAATCAAAGTTGAAGTGAATGGGTTAAATTGTAAAAGATATAAAAGTATTAGGGTTAAAAGTATGAAAATAAAAAAATAGATACAATCCCACTAAAGCTTGGTACAACCTATAATGCACAAAATACTTGATAATTGGTATTATATATATATATATATATTAATATATATATATATATAATAAATATATTAAGTAAATTGTGGAATATTCTTTAACATTCAATGAATATCACTTGGTCAATACACCACCTTTATGCATATGTACAACACTTTTATACATATAAGAGTTGTTAATTAGTAATATATTAGGATTAAGCTCCCTTGCGTTGCACCGGGGGGCGTAAAACCAAAACTATACCTAGTATCAATAGCACACCACTGTTAATGACCACTAACAATTAAAAAATATTGAACCATGCACGCCTTTTATGGTGTTTTAATATGCATAATCTAAACCGAAACATAAAACTCAACATGGTTGTCACACGGAAAAAATAAAGGTAAGAATGTTGAAAACATATACATGTTATGACATATTAACCCGCAAATTTTTATTCTAAAATGTAAAATGAAAATTTTGTAAAATATGAAAATTATATGGGAGTAAAGTTGAAAGTGAAAAAATGTTAGGGTTAAATGTAAAAGATAAAAACTATTAGGGTCAAAATTAAAAATAAATAAAATATACAACATACAAAGCATCATGTACAAGCCATAATGCATAAACAAGTTAGAAATAGTAAAATATATAATTTTGTAGTGGATTTGGGGACATATGTAATACTTATTCTTATATTTTACAAATTTATATGAAAACAAGATATGGGCCTTATCTCATTGCATCCTTCCTTCATGTTCTTAAAACAAACCAAATTTTTTGTTAGTATTATTTTCTAAAGACTTAATTACATGGGTGGTCCATGTGTTTAGGTCCGATTTCAATTTTGGTCCCTAACTATCTGAAATTACAAGATTGGTCCAATACTTTGCATAAACGTAACAACGATAATCCTTGAAACAGATGGATGTTAATTATTGTTGTTAGTATGTGTGAAATGACAAAAATACAATTTTCACCTTTCTTCTTCTCCATAAACCAACACCCCTACCACCTTTAATCATTGTCACCACAATACCACCTTCAACCACCACCCTCAACCTTCAACTACCACCACAACCACCACTCTCAATCGTCAACCACCACCATCTTCAACCTTCAACCACCACCACCACCTTCAATCTTCAATCCCCCACCACCTTCAACCATCACCATCACCACCACCACCATCACCCTCAACCTTCGATCACCATCATCTTCAACCTTCAAACACCACCACATTCAACCTTCAACCATCATCACCTTCAACCATCTCTAACGACCTCCATATCAATCATCGACCCTCCACATCTGGCGACTCTTCGTCTTTGGCGACCCCTCCACCTCCGGCGACCCTTAACCTCTACAGTCATCCACCTCCATCATCTGCATCAAATCTAGGTTTTGTTACAAAGATAGGCCGCTGGAGTCGGAGGGCTGCCGAAATCAATTGTACAAGACAATGATACATGAGTATTTTAGTCATTTTTAAAATATTAGTTGGAAAACTTAACGTCCATCCATTTCAAGGACCATTGTTGTTACATTTGTGCAAAGTTTTGGACCAACCTTGTAATTTCAGAGAGTTAGAGATCAAAAGTGAAATCGGGCCTAACCATAAGAACCACCCGTGTAATTAAGTCTTTTCTAAACTCCTGTTATACACCCTATTATTCAATTACATATCATTTTGTAACTTGATCATCATTTTATAAAAACAATGCTCCACCTAAGGATTTATTATTTACACATATTTTTCATCGTCGACAATTTCAACGTTATATTCTAGGTATAATCCAAAAAGTTACTCCTTGAACAAAAACAAAGTGGTTGTAATGGTTTCACATTATGATACACAAACCATAGTTTATTTAGTGGTGATTTTACAAAAATAATTAATTAAAAAGGGGATTAAACATTAATTAATTAATTAAATATTTTAATGACTTAAATTTTTAAAAGGTTTACCTAATTAAGAGCTAATAAGGAAACCACAAGGGTTTGATAACTAAAAGTTAAATGTCAAAGTTTGTAAGTATTAATAAACCATACAATAAATTCAAGGACTAAACATGTAAATTTAGTTAATTCCCCGTCCTATTGTCGTCAATCACAACCTACCCCCCTAATTGGTTTTTCTTGGCCAAACACCACCGACAACAATCATCAACATGTACTACCATCGTTGTTGTTAAAACTTGTTTTTAGTTGCTAACTTTGCAAAGCTTGAAGTTTATCATGATTCGGATCATCTAGTGAGATCATTGATTACTTCCAACAAGTAAAGTTTTGAACTTTGTCGTCAAGATACAAACTTTATACTAATCTATGGTTGTGTTTTGTTTTTAACATGGGTATCTGGATACCTAATTCAGGTATTTAATTAATAAGATTAATTGATTAAATGCTTTAGCTCATTTTAATAATACTTTTTATCTTTAGTGAATTTGGGGAAATAATGTATAGTTATTCTTATATTTTACAAATCGATATCAAACAAGACGTGGGCCTTAGCATGTTGGTTTAAACCCACACCTACTACACAGGGAACCTGGGTCCAAACTCGGACACCCCTTGTTATTATTTTTGTTTGATTATAATTTCAGAAAAAATGTATTTAAAATGTTAAATTGGCATAAATATTATTTTTTAATAAAATTTATTTCAAAAATTATTATTTTTGAAAATTTTAAACAATATAATCTTCTTATATTTTCTTAATGTTTTTAACCTTATAAAACCATTATAAAAGTTATTTGAAAAATTACAAATCATTTAAATAGTTAATGATCATAATAATTACTAAAAAAAATTAAACGTCATGATAGTGGTTATATTAGTATCACAAAGTTCGTAATATTCGTCAATACCAAAGTTTGAATCTTGCATGTACAAGAGAGCCTCTCAACCCCCCTGACCACTATACTAAAAGATTATTGATAATGAATTATTAAATTAATTATCTTATTTTTAACACTTTGATATTCATTCAAATACTATAGATTAAATGATCTATTTCACTAATCATTATCTCCGATAACAAATACTTAATCACCTTATTCTATTTAATCAAGATATATAAATTACCTTATTTTATTTAAATACTTTATTAAATCCAAATCCTAATAGAAACCTTAATCCATACACTGTTCTTAAATCATATTATTATTTTAACATCAAGACACATTTCATTAGGTTAAAACTAGAAAAAAATCATTGGTGTCTAATCTAAACATATCATTATTCAAATCATATCCTAATATTAATATTAGTATTCATAGCTTATTTTCATGTGTTTATATTTTGTGAAATCATGTGATTCATATTAAACCATTTTTATTCTTTGTAATTCTATTTCAAAATTCAATTCAGGACATGTGTTGATGAAGCTGCCGAAAACTTAAGAGTTCAGCATTGGCTTTCAATTGCCAAAATCTGCCAAGTACTAAATTCATATACCGATCAGCATGTGCTCAATACTGTCGATTATCATATGCTGAACCACTGTGATCTGCACTTACCTAATATATTGTTGATCGACTAAAACTGATCAGCATTGGACTCTATGAGTTGTTGATCAACTGTTACACAAGACAAGACTGTTTGTACCGATGGTTTTTGTGTTTTACATTTTGGAGACAACATAGTACTGAAGCTGCCTAACTCTGATATGTCGATTGTGTTTCTTATTCTACATTCTGAACACAAAATAGTTTATTTTTATTGTTTAGATTTCATAGTATAAAAACCTCATACTTTTATAGTAAAGGTAAACCTGTTTAAGCCAGTTGTGTATATGTTGAATGTAACTCTTTGTACTTAGTTTTGATTAATCAAGTGAATACTTTGAAAGAACATCTTATATACTTATCTTTACTCAAAGTATTTGTGTTTGTTAGTAAGTATTTAACTTAGATTTTGCATTTGTTAACCATTAATCAAATTGAAAAGTTTTGTTAATCCATAACCCCGATCCAACAACATGTTATGTTATTGCTTGTCGTAAGAGTTATACTTAAAGGCTGATGCAACCAAAGAGATCTTAACATGCACATGTAAAGTACAAGGAAAGTTACTTCGGATGATTTGATATAACTCAATGAAATTCATTAAGTATTAAATTTTCTAAAGCCAAAGGACCAATTCTCCCGAAGCCAAATATGAAGTCTTTCGAAGCTTCAAGACAAAGTATTCCGAATCCAAGAGACATAGTTCTTTCAAAGATAGAGAATACATGCCTTCTCTGACATGCTTTTAACAAAAGCCGCAACACTTTCCACTGCCATCAATGAAAACTCACCAACTTATATAAGTTGATGAAAAGTCCATACTTTTGCCAACTGTAGTTTAAGGTCTTAGAGTCTGTAACTTTTTATATTTTTACTTTTATCCTTTTTGTAATAGATAAGGATATGAGCTATAGCATGTTATAGTCACTAGTCAAATTTTAACTTTACATTGATCTTGTTGTCTAGATTATTATTCCAACTAGCCTTTGAAGTATGGCCGACTGTAAGATATAGTATAAAGTATCTCAAGTACTAGTTATTAGAACCAAGCTTTGTAACATTTGAAATAGAACTTAAGAGCAATATATTTCATTCTTAAAAACCAAATTACTTATGTTCTTGTTTTGTTCTTTACTTTTATTCATTATTTCACTTTAAGTCGGTTCCTTATAGTTATATTTATCTCATAAAGCATAAACATAACATGTGAGATGCAGCTAGGTGCCTACCACCATTTAAATTGAGAAAATTAGTGATGAATTGTATAAGTGGGAGTATGTTGGACATAGATATTTCATCATCGATAATTTTAATGTCACTATGAAGTTAGGATCCAAAGAGTGGACAACAACAAAGTAGTAATGTATGTTTAATGATTTCATGTTATGAACTACGGTTTAATTAGTGCTGATTAATTATTTAGAGAAATTATTACTTTTAAATAGGATTAAACGTTACTTAACTAATAGCTAATTGATTAAACATTTTAATTATTAAGAGGTTTAAAAAGGTTTGCCTAATTCATATAATACTAATTTACAAGTGTTGTGTGCATTATGAGTGGTACAACATACATGCTTAAATGGGTTGTACCTATCTTTTTACTTTTTTTATTAATCTTTAACTTTTCTATTTTAATCCATTACTTTTACATATTTGGCAATTTAGTCCCAACAACTTTTACTTTCAATTTGATCACCATACTTTTTATATTTACAACTTTTGTGTTTTATGTTTCAGTCTAAATGTTGCAAGTTGACACGCCGTAACGTATGCGTGTGATTTGACATTTGTATGCTTATTTTTTCCCTGTTTAATAGTCCTATCATATCGAGCTGGTCCTAAGTCAACTTACTTATTGTTTTATATGTTTTGTGTTTCGTTTGAGTCGTTTAACATTTTTACGTCTACTTTTCATTCAATTTATTTTTTGTCTTTTATTTCTTTTTCGATACGAGTTTTTCGGTATTGGTGGTTACTGACGGTGGTGTGTGATTGGTGCTACTTAGCATGGTTTTACGCCCCACCGCAATGTGGGGGCTTAATACTAGTTAGAAGTTAATTAGTAAACCACAAGAATTTGATATTTAAAAGTTTACTTTCAAGGTATTAAATGTCAATAAATCGGGGAGCAAAACGATTCAGGGACTAAATATGTAAAATACTTTTACATAAAATAGGGGATTAGGGGAAATCATGATTCCCCGTCCCATTGTCGTCGATCACAACTCCCCTGGTTTTTCTCGGCCGAACACCACAAACAACAACCACCACCATCATCGCCAAAACTTGTTTCAAGTTGCGAAGCTTGATACTTTTCATAACTGGATATCTAGCGAGATCATTGATTACTTTCGAGGTGTAAAGTTTTGAACCTTGGCATCAAGGTGTAAACTATATACCAATCTATGGTTGTCTTTTGATTTAACGCGTGTATCTAAATATCTGATTTGGGTATTCAAATTAATCGAGTATAAATATGAATTCAAAATAACACTTTATTTTTGAATTCAAATTATTGTTACATAAATTATGTAGTCATAATATTTTGTAAAGTTATCATTATTCGTTTTTCTTTTCTATCTTTTGTAGTCTCCATATATTGAAAATAATGATGAATGTAAATCATCGAGGCAAATACTATTTTCTCATATGGTATCAGCCTAACCACCAATCCCTCTTCTTCTCTATTTTGTTCCGATAGCTTTACTCATTCCTACTACCTTTCTTCTGTTAAAATATTCATGGATGCATCAAGCTCTTCCACTCATTCAACCCTACCCATGAATACCCTTTTACATATGCAAACAATCAAACTCTCTTCTTCTAATTATCTTCTATGGCGGAATCAAGTTCTTCCCCTTCTTACCCATCAAAAGTGGTTGGGTTATGTTGATGGTTCAATTTCTGCACCACAACCCACTATGCTTGTTGATAAGAAAACAAACCGAAATCCAACTTATGTTACGGCTCATCGGGTAGTTCAACCTCGTCCATTGCATCGGGAACTTTTATCTCAAGTGGAGAGTCACGAGTTACTTTTAGCAAGCCTTCATGGTTCTAACTCTGCTGCTCAAGTGGCTTTCATGGCCTCTGCTCCATCTCGTGGCCACCGAGGCTGTCGTGCCCCCCACTGTCAACTATGTCAAAATCAAGGTCATTATGCTAACAAGTGTCCAAATCTTCAATCATATGCTCAACCGTCATCTTATAACAAAGCAAATTTAGCTTCGCTTTTCATGTTGCGTGTAACATTCATGAGCATACCCCAGATTGGTATGTTGACTCAGGCGCGAATGCCCACATGACTCCAAGTCCAGGCCACCTTGATTCATCTTCTCTCTATTATGCCAAGGATAAAGTAGTATTTGGTAATGGTAATATTCTCCTTGTTTCTCATATTGGCACAAGATTAATTTCTTCTAACCTTGCTCTAATAATATTTTAGTGGTTCCTCAAATGACAAAGAATATACTTTCTGTTAGCAAACTTACTACCGACTATACCATTGATGTCTTATTAATTTTCAAGAAATTATTTTGCCATTCAGGATCAAACAACAGGGAAAAGTCTAGCCAAAGGGACACATAAAGATGGTCTTTACATTTTGAGCCCGAATTTACATGAAGCACACATGGCATCTCCTGTTATTTTGAAGAATAAAGCCTTATTTGAACTTTGGCATAGTAGATTAGGGCATGTTGCTTTTAATATTATTTCATTATTGCATAAAATTGGATGCTTATCTCTTACTTCTATTTTGCCAGAACCGAGCATTTGCACTTCATGTCAATTATCAAAACAACATTGTTTGTCATTTAATGTTAGTGAAAAACGCTCGTTACATGTGTTGGATTTGGTACATTGTGATTTGTGGGGACCGGCTCGGGTTGTGTCTAAAGATGGGTACCGGTATTATGCTATTTTTATTGATGACTTCTCGCATTTTACTTGGTTTTATCCTTAAAATTAAAATCCGACTTTTACCAAGTTCTCAAGTTGTTTCTTACCCTTGTCCAAATGCAATTTTCCCGCAAATTAAAAGTTTTTCAAAGCGATGGTGGAAAGGAATTGTAAACCATCAAGTCCAGAACTTATTCTTGGAAAAGGAACTCATCATCAAATGTCATGCATGTATACTCCTCAACAAAACGGACGGGTTGAACGAAAGCATCGACATGTGACCGAAACGGGACTTGCTATGTTGTTTGGTTCGCATGGCCCGGTCTCATTTTGGGTCGAAGCATTTTATTCGGCTACTTATATTATAAATCGGCTTCCTACCAAGCAAGCTTCTCGGCAATGAAACTCCCTTTGAATTACTATTTCACACTCAACCGGACTAGAGCAATTTTTGGGTTTTCGGTTATCATGTCTTCCCGTTTCTACATGATTATGCAACCATAAATTGCCCCGAGAAGTATCACGTGTGTTTTTATTGATATTGTACACAATACAAAGGCTTTAAATGTTGGGATCCTATTAATGCATGTACCTATATTACATGACATGCTAAATTTGATGAATGAAATTTTCTTTTTCAGGCCCATCCTTGCTCCCTATGCCATGCACATCCCAACTCAAACTCCCATAACCCCACGATTCCATCTACTAATTTTCAACCACAAAACACCCATCCTTCTAGCCCATACCTAGACCCTACAATCTCATCTTCTACACCCTTCATACACTCCCCCACATCCACTAACCCACCCCTACTAGTTAATCCTAGTACTGCTGGCAACCCACCCACCATTCCTACTCATCCCATGGTTACAAGATCACAGGTTGGCATTTTTAAACCCCGACACATTGCCAATTTGGCCACCTAAAAAGCTCATCACTTTCACTCTTCTCTTTTTACAACTACCGAACCATAGGGTTTTAAGTCTGCTTCTAAGCATGCTCATTGCCAAGATGCTATGAATGATAGAATTACGGCTTTGCACAAAATTCAAACGTGGACTCTCGTTCGCCGCCCTTCGTCCTCAAACGTCGTTGGTTCAAAATGGGTTTTTCGGACAAATCTGATGGTACAATTGAGCGTTACAAAGCTCGACTCGTCGCACAAGGTTTTACTCAAGTACCCGGATTTGATTTTGCTCACACTTTTAGTCCGGTTGTTAAAGCATCTACGGTTCAGATTGTTCTATCACTTGTTGTTGCAAATTCTTGGTTTCTTCACCAACTTGACGCCAAAAATGTGTTTCTAAATGGTCACCTAAATGAGCTTGTGTTCATGGGACAACCTCCTGGTTTCATTGATCCTACACGGCCCAATCATGTATGTCGCCTAAATAAAGCCTTATATGGTCTTAAACAAGCTCCACGTGCTTGGTTTCAACATTTAGCACTTTTCTCATCCGTCAAGATTTCAAGTGTAATCAAGCCAACACATCTTTGTTTTTGTTTCGTCAAAAATCATGCATTACATATCTATTAGTTTATGTCGATGATTTTATTCTCACGGGAAATGATGTATTGTCTAATACGTTGGTTTATCCATCGCCTTCAACATGAATTTTCCATAAAAGATCTTGGGCGGCTAAGCTATTTTTTGGGTTTAGAAGTCACACACACCAAACATGGTCTTTTTCTTAGCCAGGCAAAATATGCCCATGACATTCTCACTCGTCTGGGGCTTATTGATTCTAAACCGACTTCTACCCCGCTTGATACAAATGATGTGTTTACTAGCATCGGTCAACCCTATGATGATCCTACTTATTATCGGTCATTAGTTGGTGCACTACAATATCTAACAATCACTCGGCCGGACTTATCTTAGGCGGTAAATCAAGCAAGTCAATTTCTACACTCTCCTACTGTGCATCATTTTCAATTAGTTAAACGGATTCTTCGTTATGTTAAAGGCACCGTCTTTCATGGCTTACGGTTTACACATCCAAACAAGTTTATATTATTGGGTTATTCGGATGTTGATGGGCTCGGTGTATTGAGACGCGTCAGTCTACATATGGGTACTCCATCTTCTTAGGAGGAAATCTGTCTTTTGGAGTACTAAAAAGCAACCTACTGTTGCTCACTCTAGTTGTGAGTCTGAATACCAGGCCATGACGAACACCGCTGCTGAGATTGTTTGGATTACTCATCTTCTACATGATCTAAATGCATTACCGTCGGACCGGCCCACGCTACTTTATGATAATGTTAGTGCGATCTTCCTTAGTCAAAATCCTATTTCTCACAAGCGCGTCAAGCATATTGACATCGATTATCACTTTGAAAGTGAGCTTGTTGCCTCCGAAAAGCTCCATACAAAGTTCGTGCCAACCAAGCTCCAAGTGGCTAACAATTTTACTAAACCTCTTCCTAAGCCTTTATTTCAGTCCTTTCGATACATGCTTCAGGTTTGTCCGCCGCTAGGTTCGCTTGAGGGGGGTAATCGAGTATTGTTGTAAAACCAATTGAGAATATAAACGCGGAATAACGATCAATCCAAAGATGATACCAGAAAGAATAAACGTGAACAAGAACTTCTCAAATGATTATTATCAATTGAAATGATTTTCGGATTCCCCACCGATTACAATCCAGCTTTATTTATAGCAGGAAACTAACTCTAACTAACTCTCAACACATATTGACAATTTACACAAAAGACCCTATACTATATCTTCCGAACGGAAGTAACCCTTCGGAAGATCCCTACTAAACATATGTATACTTCGGAAGAAATCCAAAGTACACACCAACATCCTTCTGAAGCAAACATAACCTTCGGAAGATATCAACTTAGCTTCGAAAGACTATATCAAGCTTCGGAAGAAAAACTTAATCTTCGGAAGTACACTTGTTTTGGATTTTAATACTTTACAATCTCCACCTTAAAATCCAAAACAAGATTTTAACCAACTCCCAATGCATTCAAGCAAAACTTGAATTTACCACCAGGTAGAGACTTTGTAAACATATATGCTGGATTCTCCAGAGTAGACACACCTTCCACTTTCACCTTACCAGCATTCACCACATCCCTTATGAAGTGTAACTTCACATTAATGTGCTTTGTTCTCTCATGAAATATGATGTTCTTTGACAATTGAACTGCCCCCTGGTTATCACAGAATACTACTGAGCCTGACACTTTGATTCCCAACTCAGAAACAAAACCATGCAGCCACATAGCTTCCTTGACTCCCTCAGTCAAAGCTATATACTTAGCCTTTGTTGTAGATAATGCCACCACATGCTGCAACTGAGCTTTCCAGCTTACTAAGTTACCCAGCACTTGAAATGCATACCCTGTGATAGATCTACCTCTATCTAGGTCCTTGGCAAAATCTGAATCCGCATAACCAACAATTCTGTCAACCTTCCCATGTTCATGATGCCCAAACACTAGACCATAGTTCTTAGTATCCCTAAGATATCTTAAGATGCACTTTACAGCAACCCAGTGAGCTTTCCCTGGATTTGACAAATACCTGCTGACTAAACTCACAGCATACCTAATATCCGCCTTGTACAAACCATCAAGTACATCAAGCTCCCAACAACATTGGCATAAGGTACTTGCTCCATATATCCAACTTCAGCATCTGACTTAGGACAATCAAAACTTGACAGTTTAATATGAGCATCTATAGGAACTGTTACTGGCTTCACACCATCCATCCTGTAGTTACTTAGTACCTTCTCCAAGTAAGACTTTTGAGATAGCTTCAATACCTTGTGCTCCCTGTCTCTTGTAATCTCCATGCCCAATATCTTCTTTGCTTCACCTAGATCTTTCATCTCAAACTCAGGCATCAACATTTTCTTAGTAGCTTCAACTTCCTCCAAGTCTGAACAAGCCACCAACATGTCATCAACATACAATAACAAATACATAACTTTGTTCTCACTGTATTCTTTAAAATACACACAACTATCATAGCTGCTCCGGTTAAACCCATGAGTCATAATATGTTCATCAAATCTTTTATACCACTGTCTAGGAGATTGCTTCAGCCCATATAAAGACTTCTTCAAGAGACATACCTTCTCTTCCTGCCCCTTCACCTCAAACCCCTCTGGCTGCTTCATATAGATAGTCTCATCCAGCTTCCCATGTAAAAATGCAGTCTTTACATCCAACTGATGTAACTCCATATCCATAGAAGCAGTCAATGACAGCATAACCCTGATAGATGAATGTTTCACCATAGGTGAGAAATTTCATTATAGTCCACACCTGGCTTCTGTGTAAACCCCTTAGCTACTAGCCTAGCCTTGTACCTAGGAGGTTCACCTTCAGAAATCCCATCTTTCAGTTTGAACAGCCATTTACATGAAACAGGATTGTGACCATTAGGTTTATCAACCAGCTCCCATGTGCCATTTTTATACAGAGATTCCATCTCTTCCTCCATGGCCTTACACCATTTATCACTTTCTTTCACAGAAATTGCCTCAGAGTATGACAATGGTTCATAAATGCTTTCTCTTCAGCAGCAACAAAGGCCATTACAGACAAATCCATCCCTTCTCTGAATCTGAGAGGAGGTATCACTTGTCTCCTATGTCTGTCCCTAGCCAACTGGTAATCATCTATACCACCTCCCTGACTAGTAGAGGTACCTTGATCAACACCTTGATCACTCATCCCTTACTGCTCCACCTCAATCTGAACCCCACTCTGATCTTCAACCTTTGACTTCCTTTTTTCTTGAATGTCTTTGTACATAACATTCTCTTGAAAAATAATATCTCTGCTCACCATCACCTTAGGTCTGTCACCTTCTAGTCTCCACAACCGATACCCTTTAACATCGTCAGGATATCCTAGAAAAACACATTTACAGGCCCTAGGTTCTAACTTCCCTTGGCTAACACGAGCATAAGCCAAAGATCCAACACCTTAAGTTCCCCATAGTCACCTTTTCTCTCTAACCATGCCTCCATAGGTGTCTTCATGTCTAATGCTGCTGATGGAGATCTATTGACCAAATATGCTGCAGTGGATACAGCTTTAGCCCAGAACATCTTAGGTAAACCAGAACTAGCCAACATACACCTTACCTTTTCAAGTAAAGTTCTATTCATTCTCTCAGCCAGCCATTCTGTTGAGGAGTCCCTGGAACAGTTCTATGTCTAGCAATACCATGAGTTTTACAAAATTAATTAAACTCATAACTGCAGAACTCTAACCCATTATCAGTTCTTAACTTCTTGACTTTCCTCTCAGTTTGAGTTTCCACAAGGACTTTCCATTCCTTGAATTTACTGAAAGCATCACTCTTATTCTTCAGTACTATAACCCAAACTCTCCTAGAAAAATCATCAATCATGGTCATAAAGTATCTAGCACCACCCAAAGAATCAACCTTAGCAGGACCCCATAAATCAGAATGAATGTAGTCTAATATCCAACTTGTGATATGTCTAGCCTTTGAAAACTTTACTCTCTTGTGTTTACCAAGAATACAACTTTCACAAAAACCAAAATCACAACTGCTCAACTCAGTCATTAATTGTTGCTTATGCAACTCCACTAGTCCCTGATGACTAATATGATCAAGTCTCCTATGCCATAACATAGCCTTAGAACTACTCTCACTTGAGACAGATGCCACCTGAGGGTCTACTACACCAGCACTATCTAACAAGTAGATATTATTCTCCCTTCTACTCCCAGACAATACTACCATTGATCCTTTTATCACCTTAGCCTTGCCATCTCTAAGACTAACATGGTAACCAAAACTCTCCAATAGCCCTAAAGACAATAAACTTCTTTTAAGACTAGGAATATACCTTACACCATGTAGATCCACTTCCATACCACTCTTCATTTTCAGAGTCACTGTTCCATGACCCACAATCTTGCAAGGTCTATCATCCCCTAGCTTAACTAATCCAAGATCTTCAATCTTCAGTTCTTTAAAGAACTCCTTCACAGTTGTCATATGATATGAGCACCCTGAATCCATAATCCACTCATCTTCTTGCCACTGCTAGAGACAGCCAACACATCTGCACTTTCATATCCATCAGAAGAATCATCATGTGCATTGTGTCCAGAATGAGTCTTTGATCCACTTGATTCACCCTTCTTTCTCTTCAATTCAGGACAATCTTTCTTGAAATGCTTTTCTGATCCAGACACATAACACCTCCTCTTGTACTTGGACCTTGACTTTGAGACACTTCTCTGTTTGAAATTTCTTTGATCAGATCTCCCCCTGACTACCAAGCCCTCTCCACCATCTTCTTTATAAAAAGTTCTCTTCTTCAATTCCTTTGAATTGAGAGCTGCCAATACTTCTTCCATGGTAAGAGTGTCCCTACCATACATCAAAGTATCAACAAAATGCTCATACGATGATGGCAAGGATGTCAAGAATATGATTGCTTGGTCTTCATCATCTAATTCAACTTCGATGTTTTTGTTGAATTCATCAGTATGATCTTCAATTGACTTCCCAGGAACCATTTGGAATGTGTACAATCGTTTCTTGAGATACAATCTGTTCGCAAGAGACTTCGTCATGTACAGACTTTCTAATTTCGCCCAGACCCCTGCAGTAGACGTCTCCTTAGACACTTCTTTGAGTACTCGATCCCCCAAGTTCAAGATAATTGAACTGTGTGCCTGTTCCAACATCTCCTTTTTTTCCTTGTCTGACATTCTGTTCGGCAACTTAGATTCTCCGACCAAGGCATCCACCACTCGTTGGTGAACGAGTAATGCCTTCATCTTCAACCGCCATAATCCGAAGTCGTTCTTTCCGTCGAATTTCTCAACTTCGAACTTTGTAGACACCATTGTTTCCGCTGATCATCTTTGATTGAATCTAGATTCTCAGTTGAGCCACAACCAGGCTTTGATACCAATTGTAGTAAAACCAATTGAGAATATGAATGCGGAATAACAATCAATCCAAAGATGATACCAGAAAGAATAAACGTGAACAAGAACTTCTCAAATGATTATTATGAATTGAAATGATTTTCGGATTCCCCACCGATTACAATCCGGCTTTATTTATAGCAGGAAACTAACTCTAACTAACTCTCAACACATATTGAGAATTTACACAAAATACCCTATACTATATCTTCCGAACGGAAGTAACCCTTCGGAAGATTCCCTACTAAACATATGTATACTTCGGAAGAAATCCAAAGTACACACCAACATCCTTCCGAAGCAAACATAACCTTCGGAAGATATCAACTTAGCTTCGAAAGACTATATCAAGCTTCGGAAGAAAAACTTAATCTTTGGAAGTACACTTGTTTTGGCTTTTAATACTTTACAAGTATAAATATGAATTCAAAATAACACTTTATTTTTTAATTCAAATTCTTGTTACATAAATTACGTAGTCATAATCTTTTATAAAGTTATCATTATTCTTTTTCCTTTTTTATCTCTTGCACTCTCCGCATATTGAAAATAATGATGAATGTAAATCATTAAGGCAAATACTATTTTCTCATACAAATAATAAGATTAAGGGGCTGTTTGATTGCGCTGACTGAGTAAGATCTTACTGAGTCAGAAGCTGACCCAGTAAGAGGTTCTGACTGAGTCTACATCTGACTGAAACTTGGTTGTTTGATTTAGTATCTGACTGACTCTACTGAATGATAAAATTACCCATATACATACACATATACATACCCATCTACATACACATATACATACCCATATACATACACATATACATACCCATATATATACACATCTACATACCCATCTACGTATCCATATACATACACATATACATACCCATATACATACACATCTACATACACATCGTGAACTTGGTGCTCGGTTAGGGCTCGGTCGGGAGGGGATGAAGCCGACCGAGAGCTCAGGGGGAGGGGAGGTGGCCGATCAAGAGCACGGGGGGAGGGGATGAAGCCGACCGAGAGCTCAGGGGGAGGGGAGGTGGCCGATCGAGAGCGCGGAGGGAGGGGATGAAGCGACCGAGAGCTCAGGGGGAGGAAGGTGGCGCCGATCGGGGAAGGGGAGAGTGGGTCAGCAACTTGTTTTTTCAAGTCTGGGTCAGACCATATGACCCGGTCAGATGTTCCATTCGCGTATCAAACGGGCTGACCCGCTGACCGAGTCAGTCGGGTCAGCCCGGTCAAACCAAAACAAACAGCCCCTAAGTGATTAAACGTTTATGCTAAATTTAATAAAAGTTCTATTTTTAGTGACTTTAATTTGTTAAAACTAACCTACGATACCCAACACTCTTCTAGTAGGCTATCAACCACATTTGATGTTTGTAATGCGTTTATGAGCTCAAATATGAGTTGGGCTAACTAAAATGATAAGGTGGATTGACTAGATTGATACGTGTTGCAACAACTGCAAACGTGTTATCCATGCTTATGGTTAAATATGGCATGGCTGTGGTGTACGCACACATGTTTTTTTAGATTACTATATAATTATATGTTCTTCTATTTTATTTTCAGTTAAACAATCTCAAAACATATATATTTATAAGTAAAATCATTAAGAAAATTTCGGGTTCTTGTATGTTTAAATTTACAACTAAAATTGGTAATATGTTATTTATAGATGGGTTATATTTTTAGAATTTCTAGTTATAGTCCATGATAACGAAAACCAACTTATCCAACGTTGGTTTGTTTACTTGTCATGCAACTTTTCTAAACTTGCTTTTTTCTGAAAAATGAGAAACAGGACAAACTTATATTAAGTGTCAATGTTAAACACGTTTTTTACCTCTATCTTTTATTTCAACAATCCTCATAATTACCTTTAAATATACAAAACTCTTATAACTTTAAGGTTACGGATACAAGCCATGGACCACACAAAACGTAAGGTAAGACTATGTGCAATCAGTTTACGAAGCGTCCGGCCTCTCCCAACACCCTACCACAAAGCGGTATCTAATTCAAGCGACGGGAAACAATTTATGCCAAAAAAAATGCCCAAAAGGAATAACTTTCTGAATACAAAATTAAGTGTACAACAAAACCACAACAAATAGATTAATTAAAACCTTAACAGCCACAATGACATACACACTCATGATCTAAAAAGTATGTGAACTTTGTACATTCGAATTCGAATGCATTTACAATGTCTTACAAATATAAAGTGCATTCATGAAAGTTACTTACTGTTATTATAAATGACTATATAGGGAAAAACTTGTATTGAAATCGAAGTATAAACACCAAGTCTCCAGGCTGTCGAGGTTCATCATCAACAATGACAGCCCTTTGTCATCAAGACATTCCCACATCCTAAGACATAATAAGCTCATACATTGTTTGGTTCCAGCATCTACTTGTCACTGTGTAGTTGTGTTTTGCTTTGCAAAAATTACATATATACATACATTGATAACTTAACAAAATAACAGTTCTTATATATATATATATTCATTCAGCATCCTTAACCTCAGCTTCAACATCAATAACAGTTCTAGATGAAGCCTTTCCTGCAGAAAGCATGTAACCATATAAATGGTAACTCATAAAAGAACACACATCATAAAACTGGTGCACCTTTCTTTGATCGAGAAAATAAGTCGTTGAATGCTTCATCAAATAATGTAGATTCCTTGGAAAACTTCACACGATCCCTTACAAACTCATCATCGACCACTGAAATCCAATATAAATTCAAAGATTATGCTCCAAAATGGTCCAGCTTGATCATAGCCCAATATATTTGCTAAAAAGATATGACCCTAGTTATGTCTTCAAAGGGGTACAGATTGATGATGATCCACAAGTTTTCTAAACTTCATCTCTTAAGAATGTTACATGTATGATCATTAGCAGAAATCATATATTAAACTAGTTGTTAAATCAAACACAACATTTTTACCTACAAACGGTTGACTACAATAAGGACACAGCTGCGGTTCATCGTATAACATAGACCTGCAATTAACAATATAAGCTCAAGTTAGAAACAGGATTGTACACAAGCTTAAGTAACACAAAAGCATATGAATCAGACCAAAGTACTTACTCAAAAACCTCAAATTCATTTCTACAATTAGGACACTGCAAAACCAAAAGACTCCGGATTAATTTTGTGAAAATGACAGAAGCATCAGAATCAGATTGCGGTTCTTACTTTGATTTCAACCATATTACTTCTTGTCCACCAAATAAGAGCTCCAAAGCCCACAACTAGAACAAACACCACTACAAGCTGTCATTAAAATCAATTATATTAATCAGAAATGAAGATCATCCACATGTTGGATTATTGGAAGCAACTTTGAACACAATTAAACACAAATTCAAACACAATTGAACATGAATTTGAACACTATTACATCAAATTCACAATCTTTACGGCGCAATATGATTCTTCAAACTTCAATTTAGATATCAATTTTGACATGATCAATGATTGAAGCTAAAAAGCTACTAACTAGACACATAAAAATCAGAACTTGAATCTAAATTTACATACCCAAAATGAAACAAAAGCATCTATTATCCAACCGAGTTGCCCACTCAAAGAAAGATAAATCAAGGCAACAGCCAAAGCAAGATTTCCCAAAACCTTGCTTTGCCACCGTCGTCTTTCCCACCGCCACCGCCTCCACCACCACCGCCGCCGTTGGATTTAATATTATTAAACCTAACAAGAACCACCCTTTTGGTGTTCTTCTTTATCTTCTCATCAAATCGATCTTTTTCCCGTAAAAAGCTTCTACTGGATTGAAAAGCCAGTGTAAAATCTTGTTGATGGTAACAACAAACGTATCTCTTGGTAAAAGAATTCGTGGGTTCTCGCAGTTTTGGATCGTAAAAGTTTTGTCTTGGGGTTTTGTAATCCGAGAATTTGGAGAGAATTTGGGGAATTATCGTCGTCATCGTGGCGAATATGATGAAGGTTTTATGAAGAATGGAAAAGATTCATGGTTTCTTGAAAAGAACAAGTGTTCACCGTTACTCTGTTAGAGTTAGAACAATCAATTCGGTAGATGGTTTTCATCGTTTCCTTTCTAGTCAAACTTAATAATCAATTAAAACTATTTATGTGGTTTGTTTACATATTTTCCTCTATAAATTAATAAATTATATTATACCAAGCTTATATTTTTAATTACATATATCTTTTTATAAAATTTAATCATTTACATATATACTCAAACTAAAATATAATTTATATATATTACCTTTATTAAACATAAATATTACATATATAGTCATTTGAATATATTTTATTAAAAAGAGTAAATTATTATTTTAGTATATGTGGTTTGACAAAAATTAAGATTTCAATCCAAAATTTTATTTATTACACTAAAAGTCCAATAGTTTTAATGTTAGTTTTAATTTCAATCAAACGACTAACACCACTAAAAATATTCCGTTAACTTGATAGGAATTGAAAATATTAACATAATAAAAGAGAGTAAATTATAACTTTGCTCTAATAAGAAAACAAATAAACAACACACCGGCCACTCATATTCAATAGCTCTCTCCAGCCACCAATCTGACGTCCACCCCCAAACCACCGCCTCCCCCACTACATTCCACCCCTAAACTAGATCTACCCCTATAGATCTAAGATCTGAGATGTTAGAAACAAATCTGAGAATCAAAGATGATGGTGGTGCAACGGTGGTGGTTGTGGTCCTAGGAAAATGGCGATGTGTGACAGCGATGGTGGTGGTTCTTTTACCGGAAAAACGACAAGGATGACGGTGATGGTTTCATATGGTGGTAATGTTGTCGGATTTGGTGGTGGTGTGGCCAGTGAGCAGTGAGTTTAATGTGGTCTTTGGTGGTGGTGGGTGGTAGGCGGTGGTTCAAATGGTTTGGATGGGTGATGGTGGTGGAATATGAGGGGAAGTGTGGGGGAGAGAAAGAATGATGGGTTGAGATTTATGTGACAGATTTGGTGGCGGGCGGTGAATGGTGGCAGATGTGGTCATCGAAGGTGATGTTGGTGCCAGAATCCCAAGAACAAGTATTGTGTGTGTTTGTGTGAAAGAGAGAGAGGATCGAAGAGATAAGGAGGGGTTAGGCATAAGTGAGGGGATTTTACAAAATTCGATGGTATAAAAGTCTTTTTATATTCTTTAACCGAACAAACATTAATGGTG
Source organism: Flaveria trinervia (assembly GCA_025506515.1). Lineage (NCBI taxonomy): Eukaryota > Viridiplantae > Streptophyta > Magnoliopsida > Asterales > Asteraceae > Flaveria > Flaveria trinervia. The sequence continues at coordinate 16,381,567 of CM046455.1, read as the reverse complement.
TTAATGGTTTGGAATAAATTGAATAAATCCTAAAACTATTTGACTATCAGTGTGATAAATAAATTATTGGATTGAAACCGTTATTTTTGTCAAACCTTATTTACTCTATTAAAAATAACATTTGTAATTACTATTTTGCTCTTATTTGTACTGAAACTATAAAATTATGTATTTGCTCATATTTTAACTAGTATTGCTTTTATTACTAACATTTCTTACTTTCTTTATCCTATGTTTACCTTTTGATAGTAATATTCATTGGTTCTCGTACCAAAACCTATTTCGTCTTTTTTTTTCTAGTTATGAGTTATTCTCTAGTCTTAGATCCTGCTTTTGCATATGTTTAATTCAATACAACAGATCCAAACCTTCTCGTGAATCTCTTCAAATATCTTGAAACTACTAGAGACTAACCCGAAACATACACAAACTAATTATGTTGCATTTGTCTTATCACCATACAACATCCTTGTCAGATGCGCTATACACCAGTGGCAAAAAAAAGTTCTGGGCAAACAAATGTGTTTCAACTATACTTCCACATGCAACTTTGGAAATTATATTTAAAGGCATATATATGTTTAAAGCGATTATTTTTTATGTTGCAGGTTGAAAATCTAGCCAAATTAGATTTTTCAATCAGTTATGTTTTTCCAACCTTTAGTGACGATGCTAGTGCAATTGGTAGACGGTGAGAGAGACTATTTTAGTGCAATTAGTGAGAGTTCGTTTTGAGTTCACTTCAAGCTATCAAATAGATTCATGAGAAGATTTGAAATTGATAGTATTTGAACCAAACATGTGTAAAAAGTAGGATTTGAGATAGCAAAATGGCTCGCAACACAAAATTAGTAAATTTATGTGTTTTGGTCATGTGACATGAATGAATTTAAAGTGTCTAACGTAAACCAAAAAACACGGTAGCATCAAAACGTAAAGAAGGTAAAAAAAACAAAAGAATGTAAAAAACATGAATATTGGAACATTAATAAATAATTAAAACTTGAAAGTTAGTGAAAAAAGAAGAAAAACATAATTTTATTGTTTAATAAAAATAAGAGTAATAATACAAATTATACATGTTATATTTAATCAAATAATCAGATGGGTAAATATGTAATAGTGATGTTTAATAAAAGTAATATATGCAAAGAAAATTTTAATTTGAGTTTATATGTAATTGACTAAGATTTAGAAGGAGATATTTGTAATTAAAATTTTTAGTTAAATATATATGTAATTATTTAATTTTGTAAGGAGAAATATGTAATTTTTCCTTGTAAAAATAATAGATTTAAGATAGCCTTTTAATTCTAAAGAGGTCATTTATGTAAATAACTCTATACTAACCCAAGGACCATTTATGTAATTATCTTCATATTAATATAATGAACAATTAAAACCCAACCAATTGATCACTTGCGCAATGGTTGCCATTAAAGATGGCACTAATAGCGGTAAGAGAGAAACATAGGATGAAGATCGGCAGTGGTGATGGTTGGTGGTCAGAAATAACATATGAGGGTAGTGGTAGAAGAACATGGGTGTTTTATAGGTCTTTTTTTGTTCTAAAAAAGTTTTTGTGGTTTTTATTTGTTTTTTTATTAAAAATAAGTTACATAAATACATATAGAAGATTAAAAACTGTTTGACGTGAAAAAGACTAAAATACCATTTAACTTAATAGAAAAGTTAACAAAAATTATTGTTAATATTAAATTTTTTTACAAATTATATAACTTTACAAAATCAATCTTTATGTACAGTAATTTGCAACATTTAAAGCTAGGTTTACAACTTATATCATCATTACTTTATTAACTATTATAGACAAACATTGTTTAGTTTTGTTTTGCAAATGATTATTATTATTTTAATTTAACTATTATATAACTTACAAAATACAACTACATTAACAAGGTTTTTTTCTCTCTTTATGTATTAATCATCAATGTTTTTAGTTTACTTTTATTCAACATATCCTACCTTTTTTAAGAATCTTTTGGTTTTATTTTTTATTTAATTCAATTTAAATTCATATGACAAATTATACAACCACGGTTATAACTATAGGTAAAAGAAAAAAAGAGTTAACCCAGTTGATTAATGTGAATATTTTTAATGATTTTTTTGTTTTTTTCCTTTTTATTTAAGTTTAGACTTACATTAACCGGTGCACCCACCGATTATATTAGGTTTTATAAATTTTAACACCCACACCATATCAGTGATACCGTTTCAAGATACACATTTACGGATGATGACACCGTCACAAAGCGCAAGTGTCATACTAATTAAAATTAGAAAACCCAAAACTAATATATAATCAAACTTGTTACTATATCACTCACACAAGCCATCTGCGTATCAACTCTAAAATTGTTTCATTTAATTTTCTTTACCGATGACAATTGCATTAAGAATATAAACTATTAAGACTAGCTAATCGCTAAAACATGTAGGCCTAACAAAAGTTTGGAAATTCAAAGTTACACCACTTCAACCAGTTTAAAGTTTGTAATTTTTTCCAATTTTTTATTCATAAAAATCACATAGTTTTGTTCTACTCAAAAATTCACTTTACCAAAATACTTTTGTTCAAGAACACCATCTCATTCCGGGAACTAAATAACTAATGCCCCAACATGATAAAACCATGACAAAATTATCTTTCATAACAAAACTGCAAGACAAAACATGATGGACTAAACCTATGTATTTTTCAACTTCTCCTCTCCTCTCCTCTCCTCTTGTTAGACGGACCGTGTACTGGACGGAGTACTAACTGATCTACATGTATACCGAATCAAATAGTGCGGAATCCTATTTGATTGGCGATCCAATCAGTGAAAAAGTTAACTCGGTCGATATAAGATTAATCTAAACGTTAAGAACGAATAGCAATCGATCAAAAACGAGCTATGAACTTGGACTGGCTTTCTTGGACGTTCTGGACGGCTAGGGTACGTGTATGAGTCTAATTCTTCAAAGTGTTATGTTTTTCCACGAATTATGTGGTATTTGTAGGTTAGGGTTACTCATTCATGCGACTGAACCATTCGCATGGTTCAGTCGTGCGACTAAGTCATGCGGTTGATCCATTCACACGACTGAGTGGTCAGTCGTGCGACTGAGTCAATCTCATGTCACAATTATGCGGCCGATCCAATCTCCTGGTTCAGTCGTGCGACTGGTTCATTAGCATGAAATTGTTCATGCGTATGGTCCATTAGCATGGGTCTTTGCATGAGAACTTCATATGACTAAGTTTGAATATGTTTCATAATCATTATTTGACTTATATCTATTCAAACAACCACAAACCTATATAGTTAGTTCAATAAGTGTTAATACACAATAATCAATGAAATATTAAACATTATAAGCATAAACCACACATTGTATTTCATTCAACCATCCATTTACATATATGTAAGACATGAAAGACTTTTTACATTAAGCTCATAAACTAGGTACATATGTACTTACAAACTCCCTCTTGGACCTAGTTAATCTATTGTCTAACATTCTTCATCAGCTCTTCATATTTCTTGTACTTCTCATCTCTTATGACTCCTGCATGTATTTCAAAAGCAAAGCAGAGCCGTATCACATTCTGGAATTGGAGAGCTTGTATAATATCCTGTGAGTCATAGAACAGTGGCCACTTGTATAAGGTGTAAACATCATCAGCCGACACGTTAGTGAGCCACATCGGGTCAAATACCCTGATAGTTTCCATGTTTCCATTTCTGTTCAAAACTATGACCATTTCACTCGTTCGCCAGTCATAGTACCACCACTTAATGTGGAGTGAAGTCCTGAGGCATTTCCCGTAGAGGGATTCTCGACATTGTCTGCGGAGGACTCCACTTCAGCACAATCTTTGGCTTCCCAGTAATGGTATCAACTTCAGATCTTTTGATATACCTCGTGGTAATTGAGGTTTGAAGTTGACCCACCGGGTATGAACTCTCTCTTTAAAGCAGATTCAAACCAGCCTGGCATCTTTCGAGGATCAGCATATAACAGCTTCAACTTGGCCAGCTGGTTAAGCTCAAAACCGTGTAGAGTCTTCAGATCGTGTGGGAATCTGAAGTACTCTATGCCCTTTTCTCTCTTCACGGCATATACATTCAGATCTTCAAAATGAGCCCATGCGATGATCTTGCCTGACACCTTTAAGTGTTTCTTGACTTTGTACAGCTTGGTGTAAACATTTGGCTTTGGTGTAGTGCGCATGGCTCGGATCTCGGCAAAACATGCCACCCATTCAGCCTTTTTGATGTTGACATTTGCGTCTGAGGCTTGGGCTTGATCTTTCTTCTTCTCCGACTCCTCCTCCATCTTATCCAGTGTGTCAAAAGTATCACTAACAAGGGAGTCACCCAGATTGGGGACTACATTTCCCTCATTGTCAGCATACTCTGGATAATATTGTGCAGTGACGTCTTCAATTTCGATTTCATACACATCGTTAAGCTTATCGTCACTGTGCATGTCCATAGTAGGAGCATCCTTCACAATCTCATTGGGATTCAGTCGGAACATCTCAGCAAGTTGCTCATCAGTAAGGTCGTGAATTATTTCTCCTTCTTCAGGAGTGTAACTCACAGACCTCCTGACGATCCCTTGCAGATCAAGAATCATTGTGAGTTGAGACTTGATCTACTGAAGGGGAGCAACGCCGTACTCATCTTGCTGAGATATATGATCTGCTTGATTTAAAACATTTAAACACATCATGTATCAGTAAACAATCAAGACATAAAACATTAAATATTATACATTAACATTCAAACACATAAGTTTAATACAATATCAAATTACACATGATTTAAATTACACAAAACTCTATGCATTACTTTTATCTTGGATTATGTGTTCTTCTACTGTCGGGGCTGATGTCGAGGCACCTGGATCTTGAGTTTTTTTAGTCCGCCTCTCATTAGCTTCCTGTGCACCCGAAGCAGATGACTCCCCTCCTCCTTCAAAGTCTCCTCCATCCTCATCATCACCTTTATCATCATCATCATCACTATCATCATCATCACTATCATCACCATCATCTCCATCTCCCTCTCTGATTTAGAGGCTCATCCTTTGTGCCCTTAAGTTGAGCAAGATGGTCCTCTTAGCATCCTCCAACTCCTCAATCTTCTTTGTAGATAAGACATTTTGCTCCTTGAGTTGGGAATCTCTAGACTCTGAGCAACCATTTGCTGTGCCTGCTGCTCAATCTGTTGCGCCTGCTGAGATATCTGCTGTGATTGTGCAGCAGTAAGCTCCACTAACTGATGGATCTGAGCAGTCTTCTCGTCATCAGCTGCTAGCAGCTTCAGCACCATACAGTTTAGTGCTGAGAGCTGTTCCTCTACCCCACTGGAAGGTAGAGATGAACTGTGTTAAATGTAGGGTGGGATGATGGTCCGGCTTGATGGCTAGTGGTGGTGGTGTGGCAGAGGTGAATATTGGAGGTGGTATAGATATGGGTGGTGGTGGGTGAGCTATAGTGGTGGTGGATGGGATGTGGGTAAGTGGTGGAGTGGGTGTGGTAGTGGTGTGTGAGGTGGTAGTGATGGTGGCATGTGGTGTGGTAGCAGTGGTGGAAGGTGTGGTTGAGGTAATGGCTGTGGTGGTAGATGAGGTCAGGATAAACTTCAGTCATTTCCCCTTCTTACCATAGGGGTGAGCCATCCTCTTCTTCCTTGTGGCCTAGGCACTGAGGCTCCCCCTTGGCTGCTGGGCGGGTTCGGGGAATATGAGGGATCTGAATCAGCAGTAGCATCCCCAGACTCCCCTGGGCGTCCACCAACCGCCCGTAAACCTCTCTCTGTGGCAACCACCCTACTGCCCACAGTCCTCGTCAAAGGCTCCTCATCACTATCTTCCTCCTTAACGGGAGGACATAATCCTGGTGAAAGCTGGCAGTGGTGGCATCTGTATGAGTAGGGGGTGGAGATGTAGTATGAGCAGGGCTGGCCCTAGAAACAGCGGGGCCAGAATCTCCACCCGTGTCTCCATCATCATCATCGGAGTCATCAGATGGAAGAGCAATCTTCTCAACATCTGAATCACTCTTCTCGTGGCGCCACTTTCGCCTTGCAGGTGCCACGTACTCCTCCTGGGCCAGATGCCCGATCAGTCTCTTAACAGGGGGTTTGACCTGCTTTCCCCTATAGACCTTCATGCGGCCTAGTGTCGTGTCATCCATCACCTCCAGTGACACCGCATCCTGGCTCTCCTTAGGCAGAGAGGGCAGCTTCTCATCAATAATCATCTGAAGACCTTGGGTACATGCAAAATCCCTCTTTGCCTTTAGCCTCAAGATTCTCAATCAGGTATGAGAATATCATGCTCGGAAAACTGAAGGGTAGTTCAGTACCAGCGCCACGTAGGCATTCTGAATCTGGTCTGAAAGATCATCAAAGCCTCCCCTCCTTGAAGCTAAGCACTTAAGTATCACATGTGCTAAGTACTTGTACTGGGGACACAGGTTGCTCTTGTTGAGCACCCCTGCATTTATATCCCCAGAGTACTTAATCCTGAGGAAAACCCCTCTCACTGTCAGAGGGTGTATGTAGTCTGGTCGGTGGTCTGCATCATCACCCAGATCTAGTACTCGACGAATATCAGCAGCTGTCACCTCAATATCCAACCCAAAAATAGTACTCGGATGCTGTAGGGCTCACGTGATCGATCAACCGATGCACCCTCCCAAAAGGCCTGTTGTATAGACCTGTAGGGAGTGCACGGTGTAGATATGGCTCTGTGAATCCGTGACCTCTTCAGAAAAGCAATGGTGCTAGCAAACTCGGCAGCATTCTGAGTTGTGTGGCGTCCAGATGTGCACAACTATTGTGCTTGGGGTTTATGGTCCACCTATCAGCCATCAATCCGTAACACAAGGAGCATACGAGTTAAATCATCACCCAACATAAACCATTTCTAATTAAATTTTGAAATTAGTCTGGTTCAATTATGCGATTGAATCATATGACTGGGTTCAATCGTTTGACCCAACATGCGACTGGATACAATCGGGTGCCTAATCATGTGATTGAGTTCAATCGGGTGACTGAGCCTGTGATTGGTTCAGTCGACCGACTGAGCTCATTCGTACCATTTATTCAGCCGACTGAGTCATTCGTCCAGCTCAGTCGGGTATTGAAGTTCATCCGGGTGTCCAGTCGCATGACCCACTGTTTGTTCGATTGAAATTCGAATTTTGACCAAAACTAAACATTAGACATCGTGGTTTGGTTCAATAGACTCGTAATAGCCCTAATAGTATTATAACCTTGATTTTAACATTTTACTTAGTTTTATTAGGTTATTTGTCCAACTTAAGTCTCGGTTCTTGTTAGGGTCGAAAATTGTAATTTTGGAGTCAAATCGACTGAATTTTGGTTAGATAGCACCGCATTGTACCTGTGTAAACACCAGAAATCGTCAGACTATGAAATTTGAGGTCAAGAAAGGTCAGAGAAAATTTTGGCAGAGTAACGGCTCAAAGTGCGATTTTAGGGCGATTGATGGGTGGTGAGTCTGTGCGATCGACTATGGGTGGTGAGTCTGTCCGATTGGACCATATTTATACTGACTCTGTTTTCAATCGGACGACTGGATCCATTCGCTCCTTTCAATTGGGCGATTGAATCTCAGTCGTGCGAGTGGTTCAGTCGATCATATTCAGTCGGGCGACTGGGTTTCAGTCGGGCGACTGACTCATTCTGTTGGACCAAAAGAACAATGAGCCAAGATCAGAAAACCTCTAAGTCCCACATGGTATCACAACAACTGCTGAAAGACTCATCAGCAGTTTGACAAGTGCTGAAGACTTCAACAGCTGAAGATCAAGTGCTGAAGACTCCAACAGCTGAAGAACTAAAGTGCTGAAGTACAACAGCTGAAGAACACAAGTGCTGAAGCTGAAAGACAAAGTACTGAAGTACACCAGCTGAAGAGTTTACAAGTGCTGAAGATCAACAACTGATGTACAAAGTCTGAAGACAAAGACTGAAGACATCAGCTGATGATATCTACTGAAGTCATCAGCTGATGAAACACCTGAAGGTCAAAGTCTGAAGATCAAGTACTGAAGCCTCAGTAGTTTGTCACAACTGCTGAAGAGTACTCTTCAGTAGTTGTGATATCAGTAGTTTTATATTTTTATGTTTCAGTAGTTTTGTAAAACGACTGAAGAGCTTGTTCTTCAGTCGTTGTAGTTTCAGTAGTTTTTTATATTTGTACTTAACATGCTGATATGTTCTCAGTAGTTGTGAACATTTCAGTAGTTTGTTAAGAATTAGTTATTTTTGTATTAGATCTGCCAGTTGTCACTTTCCGTGATTACAGCAGTGATTGTTGCACTCTATATAAGGAGTGACAACTTATTGTAACAGATATGAATGAAAGGAATGAATGGAATAAACGAATGATTTGATTAGAAATATTCTACATCTATAAACATTCCTTGAAATCAGAAATATATATTCTCTCCTATAACCGTATGCGCTCTTAATGCTTACAAGTATCGATTGCTTGCTACAATTTGTCTAATTCTTGTTTGTATTCCGCTGCTTTGTATCCTAATACATCAAACTTGTGATCGGATCCTGTCAAATGCCAAGGCTTGGACACTTTGCAAGAGGTGTAGATCAACTGGATCTAACTCCACTGCACCCTTTGTGACTTTTCTGGCAAAAGTCAACAACACAGAGGGCAACATCCTGTCACCTCTAGTCATCATTCTCAACAACAATCTCCGGCATATTTTGTTCTCAGGGTCAATGTCATATCCGTACCCTTGTTATTACATGCCACAGTCAAATCAAGTTCAGGTTCCTATGGACCACAACCTCATGCACTACCAGAACCTCAGCCATCCCAATCTCATCAACAACCTCAATCTCAACAACACAGCTTCTTCACCCCAGGAGTTGTTGAGTGGAGCAGTTTACCAGATGACTTGTCTGGTAATGATCAATGTTCTCAGGTGCTGGTCAACATGGTGGTGACAGTCCTTTTGGGAATCTAGCTCTTATGGCTTTGGAGTCTGCTGATACTCATTTTCTAATGCCTCTACACCTCAGGTATCACAGGTATCCTCTGAGGCAAAAGCCAAATTATGTTCTGAACCATGCATAGCAGCATTTGCTTCCATTAGAGAAGCAAATGTAGCTCTAATTAATAAGAACATTGAGCTAGAACAATAATTTCCAAAAACAAAGCTGAGTTTGAGTTTGTGCTCAAAGATAAAAATGATGAGATTTATAAACTGAATTGCCAAATAATTGATGATAAGGCTAGAGAAGAAGTACTTCTAGAGAAGTACAAAGATCTCAAAGAAACCCTTGCAGTTACCCAGGTCGAGTGTGATAGATGGGTACAATCATGCAAAGGTTTTGAAATGCTTCTTAGTAAGCAATCTGCTTCAAATGTGAAGTTTGGAATTGGTTACAATCACACCGCTCCACCTACAGATTTTACCCCAAGAGCAGAGGTAGAATCTGATGGTGAGAGTGATAACCAATCCATCACATCATGTGATCTACCTTCTGATACAGCACAATCAGAAGTAGCAGTCAGCATCAAGCCCTCTTTGAACCTATCAGCTGATGTTGATGGTTCAAATGCTGACATTCACATGATTAATGATTGATCAACTCAGGAGTTAATTCTGAAGGTCCTGAAAGGACTAGAGAGCAGGATTTAACACCTGAAGTTCAAACTTCAACTGCTGTCAGTACTGAAGAGAAGAAAACTGGCAGTAGAAGGAGTTTGAAGACTACTAAAGAGGCTGTCAAGAAAGCAAACAATGCTTCCAAAGCATTAAAGAACAAGTCTTCTGTTGCTTCACCCTCTTTAGTTGATGATCAACCTAAGATGAAGAAGAAACCATGTGAAGTATGTGGTCTGTTCAATCATCTTACAGATGATTGTTGGTACAAAAGTTCCAAACTCAAACAAAAGAAGAAATTAATGAGAAAATGGTAAAAATAAAAACTGAGTTTGAGACCACATTTGTATCAGCAACATCAAATCCTGTAACCCTTAAGTCATCAAAGAAATCCAAAAGGGAGGGGTTAAACAGGTGACAGCTGAGGGTGCTCAAAAGAAAAAGGTGCAACATAGGAACTTATCAAACTCCACTAGCAATGTGTCTGATGAGCTGAAAGCTTTATCACAAAATCAGACACAGCTGGTGATGATGGTACAACATCTGTTGGTTAGAGTTAACCAACTAGATTCTCCTATGTTGAAACCACAGAAAAGGAGGTCCAAGCCAAATGACTCCTCTTCTACACCATCTTCTTCCTCTCAGGCTGTTGTTTCAAATAAACCTGTTAGTTTACCATCCATTGATGAGACCAGGCCCAAAACCAAAAAGGTTTGGGTCTCTAAAACTAACTATTGTTTATTTTGCAGGGTTCTTCAACATGCCAAAGTAGCATCTGGTATGTAGACAGTGGGGGATCTATGCACATGACTGGGAACAACTCTCTTCTTCATGACTACTCTCAAGGAAAGAAGGGATTTGTCTCTTTTGGCAATGATGCTAGGGGTTACATCATCGGTAAGGGCTTTGTCTCCAATGGAGAAATCAAATTTGATGATGTTAATCATGTGGAAAATCTCAAGTACAATCTCTTGAGTGTCAGTCAAATGTGTGATAAAGGCCATGTTGCCCTTTTCACCAGTCAAAACTGTAGGATTCTGTCATCCAAAGTTTTGCACTTGATTGACAAGGTGTTGGATGATCACACTCTCCTGAAAGCCAACAGGATAGGAAGAGTGTATGCCTTAGATCTTTCTAAGAAGATAGATCTCAAAGGCATCCTTGCCTATTTTCCAAAGCCTCTTCTCAAGAATCTAAACTGTGGCACAGGAGGCTTGGTCATGTTAATCTCAAAAACATGAATCAGCTTAGCCACAATAGTTTAGTCAGAGGCTTACCAATAAAGGAGTTCCACTGTGATGAAACATGGACTGCTTGTTTAAAAGGAAAACAGCACAAAGTCTCATTCCTTCCTATTGAAGCGCCCAAGTCCACTGCCTGCTTGCAATTACTGCATATGGATCTATTTGGTCCTGTGAGAGTAATGAGCATGGCAAAGAAGAAATACTGTCTGGTAATTGTGGATGATTACTCCAGATTTGTATGGACTTTCTTTCTACATTCAAAGGATGAGGCTGCTCAGAAGATTATTCACTTTGTGCTGTACATTGAGAAGCAGTATTCCCTTCCGTCAAGTGTATTAGGAGTGACAATGGAACTGAGTTCAGAAATCATACACTTGATGACTTCTATCTTTCAAAGGGAATCAAAAGGCAGTTCAGCATTCCAAGGACTCCAGAACAAAATGGAGTAGTGGAGAGAAAGAACAGGACCCTCATTGAAGCTGTAAGGTCCATGCTGGCTGACTCAGGTTGCCACTGACCTTTTGGGCTGAAGCTGTCACACAGCTTGTTATGTGCAAAATAGAGTTTTAGTAAATCAGAGGTTGATGAAGACTCCATATGAAGTTCTCCATCATTTGGCTCCTCTGATTTCATTTTTCAAAGCATTTGGGTGTCCCTGTTTTATTCTCAACACAAAGGATCAACTCCATAAATTTGATCCTAAGGTGGATGCAGGGTACTTTGTTGGTTATTCATCTACTTGCAAGGCATACAGAGTCTTCAACTGCAGAACAAAGATGGTTGAAGAAACTCTACATGTTAAGTTTAATGAATCTCCAATGGACAAGATTCCACAAAGTCCTGTGGAGTTATTTTGATTTGGACATACTGCAATATATTCCTTATCAAACTCCTGTTGTTGCTCCTGTCAACAGTTCACCACCTGGTGGTACTGCTGGTGATGATGATGATTGCAGTACTCACCTCTTCAGGTTTAGTGATCAGCTGCCTGACTCAGCTAGACCTGATGTTCCTGCAGCTCCAGTAGCACCATCCACAACAAATGCTGATGAGATCTCTTCGAATTCAACTTCCTTTGAATTACCATCCACTGATTGGTTTCAAGGAAATGATTCACCATCACCATCTGTTGCTGCTGAGCCGCTACAAACACTTGCACAGATCTCATTGTGTATCAAGATCTGAAGAATCACCCTATGTCTCAAATCATTGGTGATATCACTGCTGGAGTATCAACAAGAAGTCAATTGTCAAATTTCTGCTTCTATGCTCTCTTCATCAGTCAGCAAGAGCAAAGAATTATCACATTGCTTTAAAGGACAATGGATGGGTTGATGCCATGCAGCTTGAGCTTCTTCAGTTCAAGAAACAGCAAGTGTGGGAACTGGTTCCTCTACCTCCAGGTAAGTGTGCGATAGGCACTAAATGGGTGTTTAGGAACAAAACTGATGAAAATGGGCTTATTGTTAAGAACAAGGCCAGACTGGTTGTTCAGGGGTTTGCACAAGAAGAAGGTATTGATTATGATGAAACCTTTGCCCCTGTAGCCAGACTGGAAGCAATTCGATTGTTTTTAGCTTATGCTGCTTATCAAAACCTTAAAGTTTTTCAAATGGATGTCAAAAGTGCATTTTTGTATGGAAAAATTAAAGAAGAGGTTTATGTATGTCAACCTCCAGGCTTTGAGGACAATAAACATCCTAATTGGGTGTATAAGCTTGATAAAGCTCTTTATGGGTTAAAACAAGCTCCCAGAGCCTGGTATGAGACATTATCAAACTTTCTTCTGGAAAACAATTTCACTAGAGGCTCCATAGATAAGACTTTATTCATTAAGAAAGCTGGGCAGCATAATCTACTTGTTCAAATTTATGTAGATGATATCATTTTTGCATCCTCTGATCCAAAGTTGTGTGATGCCTTTACAAAGTTGATGCAACAGAAGTTTGAAATGAGTGCCATGGGAGAATTACAGTTCTTTCTGGGGTTGCAAATCAAACAAAAGGCTGATGGAATTTTTATTCATCAGTCCAAATATACAAAAGATCTTTTGCAAAAGTTTGATTTACAAAACTGTAAGCCTTGTTCTACTCCCATGTGCAGCACCACACAACTGGACACAGATCAGAAAGGTAAAGTGGTTGATGAAACACTTTACAGATGTATGATTGGGTCCTTGATGTATTTAACAGCTTCTAGACCAGATATTATGTTTGCTACATGTGTTTGTGCTAGATTTCAGGCTGCACCTAAAGAGTCTCATCTGATTGCAGTCAAGAGGATCTTTAGATATCTGCAAGGCACTCCATCTCTAGGTTTATGGTATTCTACCGGACATTCTGGTAAATTAGTTGCTTTTTCTGACAGTGACTATGCAGGTGTAAGTTGACCAGGAAATCAACTTCTGGTGGATGATTCCTAGGCACTGCTTGATTTCTTGGCAGAGCAAGAAACAGACCTCAGTTGCTACATCCACTGCTGAAGCAGAGTACATTGCTGCTGCAAGTTGTACATCTCAGGTACTCTGGCTTCAAAACCAACTTTTGGATTATGGCATTACAGAGACTAAGACTCCATTGTTAATGGATAGTGCTTCAGCTCTTTGCATTGTCAAAAATCCAGTCCAGCACTCTAGGACCAAACATATAGAGATCAGACATCATTTTATAAGGGATTGTTTTGAAAAAGGTCTGATTGATCCTAAGTTTGTGCCTAGTGCTGATGAGCTTGCAGACATTTTTACTAAGCCTTTGGATAGTTCAACTTTCCAAAACCTGGTGTTAAGGCTTGGTATGCTGCAACTAGAATAAGTGACAACTACTGATGATCTTAGTAATTCGTACTGATGATCATGAGTACCTATGTCACATATAAGTACTGATGAGCTCTTTTACTCTCAGTAGTTTCTATAACTACTGAAGGCTAAATGTCTCACAAGTACTGAAGTACTTCATCTGTTCTAAACTACTGATGTAGTTACAACTACTGATGCAGTTACAACTACTGCAATCAGTAAAAACAGATAAGTACTGATGTCCTATGAAACAACTGAAATCAGCCAAAAAGACTGATGAATGTGTTGAGGACAGTTTGAAACAGCTGAAAAGCTAAGAATTGACGAAAACAGCTGAAGAAACTTTCTCTTCAGTCGTTTGTACAACTGCTGTTTCATTTTAAACAACTGAAGCAAAACCACGTCTTCAGTAGTTTTATAACTACTGATGACTAATACCAGTCTTCAGTTGTTTACAACAGCTGATGACAAAACCACTGTCTTCAGTAGTTTCATAACTACTGATGACAAACACCAAGTCCTCAGTTGTTTCAATCATCTGAAGTCAAAACCACGGTCTTCAGTAGTTTTCTAAACTACTGATGCCTAACACCACGACTTCAGCTGTTTCAACGTCTGAAAGGATATACCATGTCAACGGTCGTTTAAAACTACTGATGACTAACACCACATCCTTCAGTCGTTTTCTTACCCGTACCCTATATATATATCCCTAACCTTAGCTCTCAATGCTTCATCTTCTTCAAACCTAACGTTCCTCTCCAAAACTTCCCTCTTCTCAATGGCGTCTATGCAAATTAAACCGCGACACAACTGTGTTGCCTACCTCACTAAATCGCCCATCTGGACTAAGTTCGATACTGCTATCGATCTTATGGTTCAGTCCCAATACAACACGGCATTTCTTCTGAATCCCATATTACATGCCGAATCCTTGCACCAATTTTGGATGAACGTTACTGTTACCACTGGGGAGAACAACACACCATCCCTCCGGTCGGTCGTCAACAACAAGAAGTAGTCATCACTCCTGCAATAATCCGCCAAATTCTTCAACTGAATGATGCTACTTCTCTGCTGGATATCCAAGGGCACCATAGATCTATCATTTGCTCAACATGGATATCAAGGCGATCTCAGTGCCTCCACTATCATGAAGAAACACTTAATGACGCTGAGCGCCTGATTTTTCACATGGTGAATGTATGTTTGGCCCCTAAGACGTCGTCTTGGGATCAAATGTCGACAAAATGGCAGCAGGTAATGTATTCTATTCTTGAGCAACAACCACTTAATTTTTCTGAAATAATATTTTTAGAGCTCAAGGATATGGCTCAAAAACTAACTGCCAACCGTTGGATACTATATCCACGGTTCATAATGGCCATCATTACAAACCAGCTTAATGCTGAGGGACTTGTTGGCTTGGGAGTCCCTGCTACGGCTGTTCTGCCGGAAGTATACTCCCGGCACAACTCTGACCGGACACTCAAAATGGCTGCCAAGCTGCGAAAACCCACGCAGCTGGAACCCACAGCCACCACCTCCAAATCCAAAGTCCCCACCAAACCCACCAAAAAGAAACCCAAAACGGCTACTCAGGGAATTGAGTCCCCTGAGGATGCCCCTGCAACACAAACGCAGGATATATCCACTAGTCCAAACCCCCTAGTGGATACAATGACTCCTCCAGCCACAGCCGCTCAGGCTTCCTCTCAACAGGAGCCTGCAGCAACCACACAAGGGGCACCTACATATCTGGGATCTTCCTCACTTGAGGAGATTGCCATTGAAGAGCACCAACCTCCCCAGGTGCACACTGCTTCTATCCCTTCACCCCAAACAACCGCCCCTCACAGCCCAACTTTAATAGTTGCACAAGTGCTGACTCAATTGCACTCCTCACCCCCTCCCCAGAAACCACTTACTACTGGGAATACCTCTACAATTGAGGGGGAGGAACACAGTGCACTTGAGAACCACAGCACAGGGGTTTCCCACTTCTATCTCCTGGTGTAGACAAGGAGCTTAGATATCTAGTGAGGCTGCCACCTCCTCTGACTCAGCACATGACCAGAGTGAGGCTGGTAACATTGCTAAGACCTCACTAGAGGCAACAGCTGATGATGGACATTGTCCTGAGGCTGGAAGTCCCCAGTACCAAGCACAAGGGGCACATGCACCAACTGGTCTACACCCAGTGCATGTAAATCCTGCTCTAAGCAGGAGGTCAGATGATTCAGCTTTGGCTGATGATGACCTGGGCTTTTTCTATGATGTTCTTGCCCAGAACACAATCCTTGAAGAGAAAGTCAGTAGGCTGCAAAACCTACTTGACCAACTCTCACAAGGAGAAAGACCATCTGCCTCTACCCACCCACAGATGGCACCTTCACTTGAAGGTTTCCCAAACACTGAGCCACTCCACTCAAACTCAACCTGCCTCTGCTTCAGGCCCTACTTCTCAGGAACAGAACCCTCCTGAGCAAATAGGTGCTGTACTCCAAAATTCCCTCCCTCTCATCACACCCATAATCACTGATATTGTGACCAAAGCCATTGATGAGAGGCTTTCCTCAACTTTACAGCCCTTGTTGATGCTGCTGTCCAAAAGACTCTTTCTGCGGTACAAACCCCTTCCTCCAATGCATCCAAAAAGGGGAGAGTACTGCAGTGAAAGAAAAGAGAGGAAAAGATCCGAGGAAAAGAAGGAAGCGAAGCAAGCCCAAGGAGGAGAAAGAACAACAACCAATGCTCACCTACAAGCGAAAGAAAGGTGCTGATGAGCACATTGCTGAAGATAAAGCCTTGGAGCTACTGATAAAGAGGCTGATGCCGAACACAACAGATCAATGGACAACATCATTGATCAGCTGTTTAGGCAAGGCCATGACACCAATAAACTTGACTCTGAGATTCGACGACTAGAGATTGAAGAAATCCAGAATAGATGGGCAAGTTATGAAGTGTTAGAAAGAAAAGGCTTGAAATCATGATTAGATTTATTGCAAAATATCTTGGAAGATCAATGATTGAAATCAAAGCTTGGTCCAGGGACAGTATCTTGGCAATCACCACCAAGATCTGTTCGTCTGAAGCATATACTAAGGGGCTTGTTATTGAAGCTTTGAATGAAGCGGTGCTGGGAGGGACTGAGCTAGCCAAGCAATCAAAAGCCACACTCACCTCAAGGATGCTAGAACAGCCTGTCAACATTCCCGCACCAAAACCACCCAAAACACAACCCACCAAACCACTCCCTTACCCTCAAAACCCATAGCCGATGATATACCCTTGAAGAAGAGAGAAGAGATATTGAGGCTAGAGAGATGAGAGATGATGAAGAGATGAAGATAGGCTGCCGCTCTCAGCTGTGATTCAGTTGCCTAAGGCCACAAGTCACTTCTCAGCAATTACTTCTGAAGTCCAGAGACAAATGGTTAAAGTGAAGCTAGAAGAAGAAGAGCTTCATAAACAGCATGATGAGGAATTGCTGAAGAGAGTTGACAAAGCTTATGCAGCCACATCTTCTATCATCAATATGAAGAAGCAAGCCCTCAGACTTTACACTCTCAGGCATACCTTTCAATATCAAAAGGAAAGAGTGAGGATTTGGCCTGATCCCAGGGTCTCTCACAGAATTCATAAGAAAAACATACCTCAGAGATACATTGGCCAGGTGAAAAAGATCGTAGATGAAGTGATCTCTCTGGTCTTTGTATTTTCACCCTGGGAAATCCTAGAAGACTTCAAGAAGGCCTACAAAGCTAATCTAACCCCTCAGAAGATGCTGGAAAACAAAATAGTGAAAAAGGGGTTAGTTTACAAGAGGCTTGAGGAAGTCAGGAAAAATGAGCTCCAGTTGTTCCTAGAGGGTAATCACCCGGATGAGTTTGCTTACAGAATAATAACAACTGTGGAGCTAAAGAATGGGAAACAGGCCAAATACCTCTGAGTATTATGGGCCTGAATCATATTTGAAGGAGGTGCTGAAGAGCTAACCATGGAGGAACAAATCACCTTCCTTGAGGCCTACACAAGAGAGTCGTACAGACTCATTATGGGGAAGTGAATCTCATGAATGGGATAACAACTCTGTGTCCTGTTCCCCAAAACAGAGTTCCCATTCATACTCTGCCAAACAAATATTGAGGTTTCTTCCCAGGCCGGAGCTTACATGGGTCATCTTCTCTACTGATCAAGAAGGAAAAAGACCAACACTTTGCCAACAATAAGTGGGACAACGAATAATTTAGAGGTTTTGGCTGCATTGGTTCAGGGGGAGTTTGTTGGACCAAAAGAACCAATGAGCCAAGATCAGAAAACCTCTAAGTCCCACATGGTATCACAACAACTTCTGAAAGACTCATCAGCAGTTTGACAAGTGCTGAAGACTTCAACAGCTGAAGATCAAGTGCTGAAGACTTCCAACAGCTGAAGAACTAAAGTGCTGAAGTACAACAGCTGAAGAACACAAGTGCTGAAGCTGAAAGACCAAAGTACTGAAGTACACAGCTGAAGAGTTTACAAGTGCTGAAGATCAACAACTGATGTACAAGTCTGAAGACAAAGATTGAAGACATCAGCTGATGATATCTACTGAAGTCATCAGCTGAAAACACCTGAAGGTCAAAGTCTGAAGATCAAGTACTGAAGCCTCAGTAGTTTGTCACAACTGCTGAAGAGTACTTCTTCAGTAGTTGTGATATCAGTAGTTTTATATTTTTATGTTTCAGTAGTTTTGTAAAACGACTGAAGAGCTTGTTCTTCAGTCGTTGTAGTTTCAGTAGTTTTATATTTTGTACTTAACATGCTGATATGTTCTCAGTAGTTGTGAACATTTCAGTAGTTTGTTAAGAATTAGTTATTTTTGTATTAGATCTGCCAGTTGTCACTTTCCGTGATAACAGCAGTGATTGTTGCACTCTATATAAGGAGTGACAACTATTGTAACGATTGAATGAAAGGAATGAATGGAATAAACGAATGATTTGATTAGAAATATTCTACATCTATAAACATTCCTTGAAATCAGAAATATATATTCTCTCCCTATAACCGTATGCGCTCTAATGCTTACAAGTATCGATTGCTTGCTACAATTTGTCTAATTCTGTTTGTATTCCGCTGCTTTGTATCCTAATACATCAAACTTGTGATCGCTGATCCTGTCACATTCGAACAACTCCATTCGGGCGACTGGCTCAATCTTGTAAGCCATTCGTGTGAATGGTTCATACTCATGCTTCATTCGGTTGTCTAGTGCATAAGTATGGTCCAATTGGACGATTGGTCCATACTCATGGTCCAGTCGTGCGAATGGATCATACTTATGGTTTTGACTTTATGACCATTTGACATTTGACCCCATTTCTAGTTGATTAAACATTATGAGCATTTGATCATCTCAGACATGATCATTTTTAACTTTGAAAAATTTTGATCACCTCAGTCGTGATCCTTTTAAACAAAAACACATTTCGTCACCTCAGACGTGGCCCATTAACATTGAAAGCACGTTTGGTCACCTCAGACGTGACCCTTTTAAGTGAATAAAACCAAATTGAATTCCACGACATAGTCTGACATATAAACCTAAATTGACAAACTTAAACAAAGAACTATTAGAAATAAGGACAGAATTTAAGACATATTTTTGTAATTTTGTGTGAGGTGGAAATCCTAAGATTGAAATCTAACAGATTTATTTCTTGAACAGGCAGCTTCAAGTTATTTTGACCATAAGAGGAACGATTCATTATGGAATCATACAGGTAATCAAATCATTCAGGACGTGTTACCAAAATCATTTGATGCTAGATTCTTGTTTTCGTCGAGAGTCATTAGCAAATTAAGGAAATCATACTAGTACTATAAGACACACACATTGATTTGGACTTTCAAGAATTACAGCCATGATGATTGTCAGTATACTTGTCCACTTAAATCCATACACAGACTTTTGACACAGATTGGTGATTGTTTAAGGTTTAATGATTTCAACGAGCAGTTGTGGATCCCACGCTTATATGGTAATCAACATTCCTCAAGAGATTTTTGAGCGGTCTATGGGTATTTTGACAAGAAGAAACTATTCTTAGAGCTTTCAAAAAGAAGCCAAGCCTCAGGTCAGTGCCACCACACAGCAAAGAGGCGGCAAACAACAATGAATTCTAGAATATATAGGTTATGCTTATCCTCAGGTCAGTGCCACCGCACAGCAGAGAGGCACATAACCTATCTTCTTGTTTGAGCAATTTATTTTGTTGCATAGATCGCACCAACAACATAGGTTATCAGTTTGATTGCTTTTTGCATTTTTCATCATGTGCTTTTCTCATATTTTGATCATCCGCACACATTTGTGGCATTTATTTTGCTCATCACCCCTTATTGGAACTCTGTTGATTGTGTTAACAGGGATAAGATGATAACCCACAGCTTGTTGAACAATTTAGTTTGATCTTGAGATCACCAACCAGGTCAATTTATCTATTGTGTTGAATCTACTGACATATCATCTAATGGTCTAGCAACCTCTAGGTTAACTTTCTCCGTGTTACCTTAGTAGTAGCTAGTTTTACTATCATTTTTCCATTTATTTTTGCTTAGACTTCTCAGACTTTTACTTTGAATTTTGCATCTAATTCAATTTAAATCTTTTAAAGTCCCAAATTCTTTGTTCCCGTGTACTATCATTTTCCATAGTCATTGAATCGATATCTCAGATACGATCTCATTTCTATCAGTTTGCCTGTCCTCCTCCCTCGTTTTTTTTAATAATACTAATTTAATCTATTCTCCCCCTAAAATTCTAAAACCTTAAATGATTTGCGCTTTTAGGATTTTAATAGGCGAAGAATGAAATCAATAAAATAACCTAGAATAAAAGAAAATGGACTTGACGCATCGGACTAGACCTGTTCATCGTCTGGAATTACATCACTTTTCTTTTTAACGCCGTTGACCTCTAATAGATATAGAAAACATGGTTTATTAAAGGCTTTTGTATAGAGGTCCGCACGTTGAAAATCCGTATTTATTTTAACAACATCGATCAGATTCTTTTCAAAACAATCACGTATAAAGTGATATTTTATGCCGATGTGTTTGGTCTTAGGATGTTGGACATGATTTTTTGTAACGGCTATAGCAGCAAAATTATCAACAAATATAGGGGTGTTAGAAAATTTCAAACCGTAGTCCCGCATCAATTATTGAATCCAGATGATTTGAGAATAACAGCTTGCTGCAACAACATATTCAGCTTCACAAGTTGACAATGCAACTGATGTCTGCTTCTTACACTGCCACGTGACTAATCTTCTCCCCCAAGAATTGACAACCTGTTGAGGTGGATTTGTAGTTCATCTTGCAGCCACCATAATCCGAATCACTGTACGGGTTAGCTCGAAGTCATTGTCATGAGGATACCACAACCCAAGTGTTGGTGTACCCTTCAGATAACAGAATATCCTTTTGACCCCAATAAGATGGTTAACTTTTGGTTTTGCCTAATATCTTGAACAAAGACATGTTGCATACATAATATCAGGTCTTGAGGTAGTGAGGTACATGAGGGATCCAATCATTCCTCTGTACATGGTGGCATTAACCAGATCACCATTCTCGTCGGCTGCTACATCATGGTTTGTAGCAAGTTGAGTCCTAGCTGCGAAAGCATTCTCCATGTCAAACCGACTGAGAATATCCCCTACATACTTGGTCTGATGTAGAAATACCCCATTTGGTGTTTGATCCACCTGTAACCTAAGAAAGAACTTCATCTCTCCCATGGCACTCATTTTAAATTCTGCCTTCATTACTGCTTCAAATTCTTTACATAATTCTTCATTCTTAGAACCGAAGATTATGTCATCAACGTAAATCTGAACCAGCAACAGATCACCATCTTTCTCTTTGATGAACAGTGTACAGTCAATTACACCTCTGTGAAATCCGTGTTTCACAATGTGAGTTGAGAGTTTTTCATACCATGCTCTCGAGGCTTGGTGAAGCCCATGGAGAGCCTTATCCAGTTTGTAAACTCTGTCCCAATGATATGGATCCTCAAATCCCTCGGGTTGACTGACATACACTGTTTCCTAGATTTCACCATGAAGAAATGCACTATTTACATCCAATTGATAGACTTTAATCTTCATGTAAGAGGCATATGCTAGGAAGATACGGATGGCTTCCATTCTCGCCACAGGTGCAAATACTTCATTGTAATCAATTCCCTCGACTTGTCGAATCCTTGAACTACAAGTCGAGTCTTGTTCCTGATAATGACACCTTGGTCATCTTTCTTACATTTCAAGACCCACTTGGTGCCAATAACTTAGCACCTTTAGGTCTATCTACCAGTGTCCATACACCTAACTTCTTGAACTGAAGAAGTTCTTCTCGCATGGCACTCACCCGTGCCTCATCATTTAGTGCTTCACTGACGTATTTTGCCTTAAACTGAGACACAAAACATCGGTATGCACCATCGTGAACGTATCCTTTCTCCATTACTAAGGCATAATCAGCCGAATACAGCTGATTTCTTGTCTGAACTCCTGATCTGACATCTCCAGTTATATTGTCCAGAGGATGATAGACATTTAGGCGTGATCCAGGAGTGGTGGGAATAACTACCTCAGAATCAAGATTATGAACGTTTGGTTCCATATCTAAGGCAGTAGGAGTGTGAGGTTCCGAAGACTCAGAGGCATCAATGTCAGATGCTTGTGGACTTGTAGTAGTAGGAACATGTTGCTCCTGAGTGTCCTGATCATTCTCCACGACTTCATCATCAGATGAAGAGTCACTTACCTTGAGTGCTCCCCCTGAGTTGGTTGGTGATGCACCTTGTGAGCCAAATGATGTAGATTCCTGTGATGGTGTGTTTAGAACATCATACATCATTTTGGCTGCTAACTCATCATTAGACGTGGAGAGAGGGATGTTGAAGGACTTGAAGAATCCATCATAGTCAAAAAAGAAAGCGGGTCCTTTTCCGGCAGGGGTGGTGTATCTCTGAACATCGACGTTACACCACACATCTACTTGACCCGTTGAGTTGTTGTAGACTCTCTTATTCGTATGTTGTATCCTAGAAAGACGCCCACTTCAGCCTTCTCGCTAAACTTCCCATCCTGAGTCTTCTTCACCACGTGCATGGTGCTCCAAACGGTGAGATATTCCAGATTTGGTTTACATCGTTGAAGTACTCGTAACACGTCTTGCCATGGCGTTTTACCACCAGAACTAGATTTAATGTGTAACAAGCATTGGCCACTGCCTCATTCAAAATTGGATAGGCAGTTTCGAGTCTGCTACATAGTGCGTGATGTCTCTATTAAGCTACGATTCTTTCTCTCAACAACCTCGTTCATCTGAGGAGTGTAGGCAGAAGTGAACTGATGTACAATTCCATTTTCTTTGCAGAAAGCCTCCATGCATTGGTTCTTGAACTTGGTTCCGTTTTTTGAGCGTACTTGTCTTACCTTCAGCTTGTAGAGAGACTCCAGTGTAGTTACCAATTCTTTGAATGACTCAATTGTTTCTTATTTTGATTTTAGAAACATCACCCAAGTGAATCTTGAGTAGTCATCTGTAACTACGTAGCAGTACAAGTCGCCTGCGATGCTTCTTGTACTGACTGGACCAAATAGATCCATGTGGAGAAGCTCAAGAGGCAGTTCAATAGAATTAACTTTCTTTGCCTTGTGAGACTTGTTAGTCTGTTTGCCTTTCTTGCAGGCTACACAAAGATCCGGGAGTTGGAAGTTCTTGACATTGACTCCTCACACTAGATCATTTTGGATCAAGTGGTTCATCTTCCTTGGATTGACGTGCCCCATTCTCCTATGCCAGGAGATAGAATCCTTCTCAGTAGCTTTTGACAAGAAGCACTGAACTTGATGGTCAGTTGTGGAGGCCTTCGATAGATCCAAGACATAAGATCATTATATCTTGAAGCTGACATTAGTACTTGTTCCTCCGGAATTACATAGTCCTTTTTCAGGACATAGCACTTCTTATTGTCGAAACTACCTTAAATCCTTTGTCACATATATGAAATAGAAAGTAGATTATTCTGAAGTTGTTGATGTATTTTATCTTGTCAAACTTAACTTTCTAGTTCCCTACTTCCCCTTGAGTTGATGTACCCTCCTTTGTTTCCAGCAAAAGAAACATGACCTCCTTTGATTTGTTTGACGTTTGATAGGAGTGCCCGGTTTCCAGTCATATGCCTTGATGCTCCGCTATCTACAATCCAAGTGTTTATTTCAGCACTATAGCGAACACCTTGCACATTCAATTGAAAACATTAGTTAAGGTGAGGGACCCAAGCCTTAACCGGTTGGGTGTACCAGAGGCATCACACATCATAAACTCTACCCTTATCGATTGGAGGGTGAGGAAGAGATCATTTGACTTATTGTTCTCATTACCAGACATAGACTTCTCTTTCCATAAGCTAGCTTTGTGTAAGGCCTGTTTGTGATAAACAGATGACTGGCTGATAGGTTGAACTTTAGGTACATTGACTCTTTTTGGTGGAGTCATTGAGCTTCTTTTGGAAGAGCTTGTTTTAGTGTCATAAAGTTCAATCTTTTTCTTTGGTGTCTGATAATAAGGACAGTAAGACGCTATGTGCCCATACTTTCCACAGTTGTAGCATGATCTGCTGTCAACGTGACGATTACTTGTTTCCGTGGAGAAGTATGTGACACACGAGTGACTTTATTTAGTTTGGGTTTTGACACTTCTGATTTAGATGTTTTATCTTGTTAACAAAGTTAATTGTTTGGACATTGTTTACATCTTTTCCTTTTGTTTATTTGGACTTAGACATGAGCACGTGATTGGTTAATTTGTTTGGTATTTCTTGGTTCAGAATAGACTTTGCTGAATCAAAATTTGTTTTAAACCTTTTCAAATGTTTTCGTCCAGATTAACACAAGGCATTTTACCTTTTGATTTTGAAGTGGCATCCTTTTGTTTAGTGACAGATTCATTTGGTTTACCTGTGGAATCTGGATCACTTAAAAGAGGCGTGGACACCACATGATCCTTGATTGGGTTATTATTTATTGGTTTACTTTTGCATTCATCAGGTCTCATGTGGTGCTGGTACCACTTTATATCCCAAACCCTCCCCATTGTTGCCTCTCTCTCTCACTAAGTGGGACAATGTGAGAGGAACTTGTCCAACTATGCAGTTTTTGTTTTAATGAGTTTACTTCTACGTCCAAACAACCTTTTGTTTCATAGTGTCTTCTAGGGAGTTTAGATAGAACTTAATGTCATTAGCTTGATTAAAGGCTACAACTTCAGTTTCCCTAAGTTGTTTATTCAAGAGTTCTATCTTTTCTTTATAGCTGTGCTTATTTTGTTTTAAGACTCTATTGAGTTCAGTGCACAGTTGTAAGTCCTTTACTAAGTTATCATTATGATCTAATAACCTAGCAAATTTCATATCAATGCTTTTCCTAATTTATTACAATCTGAACAAGCATGATTACTGAAAAGTTGAGTAGTAGTACTTACCTGAGAGGGTGGTGGTTTGAATCAGCCATCAGCACAACGTCTGACTTTTCTGGTTCTGGTGATTCTAGACTTGTTGAACTTGTCCCTTCTTCAGGCCGGTGATCTACTACTGTTTTAAATTCTTCAACATTTGACATTGCAAGCTCCACTGCAATATCACATTCACTTGCTGAGTCGTCATCTAGATCCTCGACACTAGCAATGTTTGATTCTCCCAGAGACACAAACCGGAAGCTCCAATCTTTTCCTTCGTCATCATGAGCTGTTAAGGCTTTAGGATCCTTGCTTGATGAAGTAGGGCTGTTTGTGGGCTTATCCTGACGAGTGAGATAGAATGGATTCCCATTTCCCGTATTCTTGGGCTTCACACATTCACGTTTGAAGTGCCCTTTTTCCCCCAAGTTGAAGCAGGTAACTTTTGTCTTGCCAAAGCCAAAAGTTGTGTCCTTATGGCAATCAGATTCTGTTCGGTCTTCTTAACAAACTTCTTTGCTCTCCGAACAACACTTGCTAAGGCCCACATGATGTCCATTCTTTCTAACTCTGTCTCGTCTACCTGCTCATAATCCTCGTCTGCCAAATGACAGTTCCCACTTTTCCCAGCAATTAGCCCGTCATATGAGTGGACAACAACTGCTAAGAGATCCATGTGCTCTTTTGCTACCTCTACTGTCACATTCCCGAGACTCTCGGTCTTCAGTTTTGTAGCATTTGCTTCAGTGCTATGTATTGGGTACAAGACGACCCTGACGTGTCAGATCCTGAAGTAGTAGCTTGTGATGGACCAACTGAACTCGACACAAACGCCGTTTCAAATGGTGTTCCAGACGTTTTGGCTTGTGGGGTTGAGTTGTACATGCTGGATTCTGATCATATGAATACTTTTGGGCTCTGTACTTCATCCTCAACTCTTCCTCCCGCAGTTTTAGAATGAAGTCGTTGATGTCTACCTCGCTGCATATCATTCTATCTGAGGTTGGAGACAAACGAACTCCACTTCTCGGGCAACCCTCAGCAAAGTTTGAAACTTTGTCTTCTATAGATGTTAACTCCATGAGTGTGCAGCTCACTCATCAGATGGTAGAAAAGATCAATGACATCGTCCAAGCTCTCCTTTCCCATTGACGAGAAGTTGTCAAACTCCTTCTTCAACGCTTTAGCCTTCAGAGCTTTCAATGATGCATTTCCCTCATATCTCTTTTCTAATGCATCCTATAGTTTTTTAGCTTGCTTGTTCTAAGAAAATTGATGGAATATGTCCTTAAGAATTGACTGAGTCAGCAATGCATATACTTTTTTTTCTGCATTGTACTTTAATTTTTGTCCGTTAGTCATACCGCTTAAGGTGAGTTTGACTCCATCTGCACCTACAGCATACTATATCCTGTCTTTATCGACTCCCACAGATTGGGGTTTAAGTATATTTCAAATCGTTGCTTCCATTGTGGATATCATCTAACGTTATTAGCTTAGGGGGTTTGTTATGATTTCCCACTTCATTTTCTAAAAGCAATAGATTTTGAATCCTATAGTCCCTTCCAGCGGAGAACGCTGAATATTGATCCTCCATTGCTATCAACTTTAAACTTTGGAACTAACGTTTAACTTGTACGAATGAGGTATGCGATTGAACACTTCAGGCGATTGAACATGCGGTTGACTCAGTCGTACGAATGAGCAAATGCGAATGGCTCAATCGTGTGAATGGACAGGTGCGGCTGAACAATGCAAATGGGCAATTTAGTCGTACAAATGGATGTACGAATGAGTCCAATCGTGCGAATGAGGGATGCGTATGAATTCAGTCGTGCGATTGAGTCAATCGTGCGACTGAAGCTGCTTAAACTTGAAAATTCGTAGGTTTAAGGTATTTTGACGCAAAAACACGAATTTTTAAAGAACCCTAATTGCCGTATGTTGGAAAATGTTAACTTTACGATCTGAAGATGTTCAAAACAACGTTTGACACAAATATTGAATCACACGTAAATCAAGAACCTTGGCTTTGATACCACTTGTTAGACGGACTGTGTACTACTGACGAAGTACTAACTGATCTACGTGTATGCAGAATCCAATAGTGCAGAATCCTATTTGATTAGCGATCCAATCAGTGAGAAAGTTAACCTGATCGATATAGGATTAATCTAAACGTTAAGAACGAATAGCAATCGATCAAGAACGATCTATGAACTTGGAATTGGCTTTCTTGGACGTTCTGGACGGCTAGGGTACGTGTATGAGTCTAATTCTTCAAAGTGTTACGTTTTTCCACGAATTATTGTGGTATTTATAGGTTAGGGTTACTCATTCGTGCGACTGAACCATTCGCCTGGTTCAGTCGTGCGACTGAGTCATGCGGTTGATCCATTCGCACGACTGAGTGTTCAGTCGTGCGACTGAGTTAATCTCATGTCACAATTGTGCGACGGATCCAGTCTCCTGGTTCTGTCGTGCGACTGGTTCATTAGCATGAAGTTTTGTTCATGTGTATGGTCCTTGCATGGGTCATTCGCATGAGAATTTCATATGACTAAGTTTGAATATGTTTCATTATCATTATTGAATTAGATCTATTCAAACACCCCAAACCTATATAGTTAGTTCAATAAGCATTACTACACAAT